>JPJR01000068.1:0-46671 GCA_000750675.1 Pseudogymnoascus sp. VKM F-3808
CCTAACCCTAACCCTAACCCTAACCCTAACCCTAACCCTAACCCTAACCCTAACCAAAACCAAAACCTCTTCTTGTGCACCACCCATGGATTGCTGTCCCTTAGATTGCTGTCCCCCCCTCGAAGATCAAGGCTGACTCTTGTCACCTCCTGCAGCGCTTCCCTTGTCCCCCCTTGCGTTAGCATTAGCCTTGTTATTAGAGTCTTTGCGCAGTTGCAGTCAGGTCTCTTGTCTAAGACTCTGTAGACCTTTGCTGACTTTGATCTTGATATTGGCACTATAATCATATGCGTGGAAGACTAGCTCATTCTCTATCCAGAAGACGTCATATGAGTGTTAGGCCAAGTGTTCTAGCCAACTCTCTATAAATCTCTCCTGAAACTTTGTCCACTTATTGCATGTTAGCTTCTAAGACAATGTGCTATTTAATCCCTACAACACCTCCACTTGCTTGCCAAAGAGTTCCCCTAAGAGGAAGACATGTTTGATGTGTGAGGCTATGGCCTATGTGTGGTAGATGAGAAGAGCACTTGACTAACTCAACTTGGCTTGCTGCTCTAGCCACTTTCATCATGAGCTGTCTAGCTCCATCACTAGCACCACAATGGGGTGCATCATAATATACTACGTCTCACATGTCATGGCTATGGCTACTTGGAATATGCAATTCTTAAGGTCAAAATGTAGCTTATAGTGATGCTTTCCTAGGTACAGTAGATGCTAGTCCTTGAGGGTCATAGTGACATTATCAAAGAATTAATTGCTAGCATATGTAATTAGCTTCAGTGGCCACCTAACAATACTAATATAGTTAAGGAAGAAGAGTAGATGATACTTGTTAGAGTTACTAGCTGCCCTAGACCCTGCTCACTAGCTGCTATAATCAAGAGTGTGTAGTTAATGTAGTATCTCTAGCACCTACACCCTATTGAACCCTGCTAATTTAGCCTTTTCAATGAAGCTACTTACTATATATTGTTAGTCTCCTCCTATCATCCCTCCTACCTAGCCAACTTACCTTGAAGCTTATAATCACCACTAGAGTAGTTGACCTTCCATTGTGGCATCTAATTATTGCTTGTGGTCTTATTGCTAGCATTGCTAGGATCTAAATCCTCTTTGTCTATTTTAGCTTTAGACTTGCCCTTAGTGAAGAGGCCATTGTTATTATTAGAAGAGATCTTAGTGGCTACCATTGTTGCCATAGAAGGTCTCTCAAGTTGTTCTTGTTCTATTAACCTAGGAAGCATAGGAAGCTCATAGTCTGCAAACACAACCTAAGATTAAGAATTGTTAGGTGTCTAGCTAGCACTATTAAGGTTGAACATCTCGCTCATATTATGGAACTCATTGTTAGTCAGATAGCTGCTAAACTAGCTACTGTTGAGAGAGTCCTCTCTAAATAGCCTAGACATTATGCCAACAGCAAAACCACTAGCATAGTTGACCTAGCTTTTCTTAATCCATGGGGCAAAGTGAGAGCTATCATCTTAAGTTAGTAGTGCCCTAGAACCCCCCTGAACTAGGATAGGGAGCTAAAATGACATGTCTTAAGCAGCGCCCTATGGTTGGCCTAACCATGTGGATCCACTGCTAGGTTGTACCTTAAAATGTGCTAAGTAGGGTCCTGTGGGTGCTAGATCACACCTGATTTGTTCGCACAGCTAGCTTCCCTATCCACAATACTTCCCTAACTAGGGTCCACAGCAGCTTAACCCTAATGGGCGAGATCATTAGCAGAGTATAGAGAGGGCCTAAACCTATATCAACTCTCATTTCTTTGGTAGCTAGCTAAGCAAGCCTTGCATGATGTGCCTTACGCTAGAGGACTCCTGACAAGATGGGTTTAGTTCTTCAAGACTCCCCTGCGTTGATTTCTAGAGACTCTCCTGTGCTATCTGTTAGTTCCACGCTAAGCCTCCTCTTAGCAGCAACACACCTAGCTAATAGTAGAGGAGGCAGTGGAGGAGGTTTAAACATTTTCACTACTATAGCCAATAAGATACCTAGCAGGGTGTGAACTAAAAGATCCCCCTCACTCTCTAACACTACTGCTAGGCTTGCTAACATCCTAGTAAGTGCCTAGAGCTAGTTCTCTACTAATTCCCTAATCAATAAAGGCTAGTGTGGTACCTTCCTAGTTGCCTAGGCAGTGAGACCCTTTTAGGAGTTCTGCACTGCCTACTTGATTACAATTAGTGAGATGCATTGCATAAGTTCCTTAACACACTTATTCACCCTAAGCACAGGGTTAACCCTAACCTTGGGGAGACAACTAATTGCAAAGCTTAAGGCCTTAATTAAGGCAGGTTCCTGTTTGCATAGAGCACTGTTTAGATCTAGCAACCTGAATGTTACAAGTTTCCCTTGTAGTTGACCTCTAGCCTTATTGCATATAGTCATTAGGATATCTGCCTAGACTAGAGATCTAAACCTCTCTAGGTATGTATCATTGCTAATATCCCCTCTAAAACTCTCCTTGAGCTAATCTAGTCAACCCTCTACAACAGCAAAAAGCTCCTGCTATAGCTCACGTGATCTGCGTGAGGCTCTGCTGTTATGTTTAGTACTTATGGCTAGTATAAAATCCTGCCATAGCTACAGCTTGTTATTCTTGTGGTCTATAACCTTGGTGGGTTTACAGTTAATCTACCACGTGACATAGGACATTAACTCTAACAAGATCTTCCCATCCCTTTGACCCCTCTATAGCAGGGCCTAGATATCAATATATTCCTAACGCACATTGTCTAGGACATATTGTGCAGTGTTATAATAGTGGCCATGCTTAAGTCCTACTAAGAACCCTAACTAGCAATATAGATGCCCCTAATCACTAAGGTTAGCTAGGACATTGTTAGGAGCATTAGGGTAAAATAGTTTGTGTGTCTTAGTAGATAAGCATAGTTGCAGCAGATACACTAGGGCAGCCTAATTGCTTAGATGAACTTCCTTATCTAACCCTCTAGACAGTTTCAATATCTTTTTTAGCACTTTGTCAACTAGATTAAACTAGAACTATTGCGCTATAAGTATAACCCTACTTAGAAACAACTAGACTCACATCATTGATCTAGAACCTAGACATCTCTGCCCATAGCAATATGTTGAACATAGATAGCCCCATGCTAGTGTGGCACCACCTCATAATTATATCCCACTAGCTGTTATTCTTCTAGAGTGTCACTAAGCAATTGATTAGGAACCTAATGTAGCCACTTAGGCCTAGTGTCTCTAGCATTTCCTCTTTCACCTTTGTAGTGGACCCTTAGAAGAGCATCTCATCTTGCTTCGCTAGCATTGCAAGCTTTATCTAGATCTAGCTATGATTGTCTAGCATGATATGACTAACCCTATTTGCACAGAGTTAGATTCTAATGCAAGGTGGGAGTGTATCTATGATGTTAGCAACACTGGCTAATTGCACCCTAAGTTATAGGTGTGGCCTACCTTTGTCATAGATGTCACAGATCCACTAGTGCAGGCCTTTATTTAGGTCTTCCTCTAACTCCTGCAGGAATGCCTTCGCTGCCTTTACACAATGCTGCCCAACTATGATTTCTGCCTCATTCCTATTAACAGCCATCTAGTCCTTGAAAAACAGCTAGTGAGGGGGGTTCATCCCTATATGATCCCCTCCCTCTCCAAGTTAGTCCATCATTCTCTGGACTTCATCACGCAAGCACACTATAAGTAGATGATTCTCTTCTGCTTCTCATTGAAGTCCCTCCTCTTTGAATATCTAACAGAGACTAAGCATATACTTGCCATTAATTGGTTAGTTTCTGCCAACGCCCTAGGAGGGTATAAGGGCATCAATAGGAAACTTGGCAGTTATAATCTAATATAGTTCAGCTTATTAGTGGACAGTCTTGGCACTTTTAAAATCCTTTGCTGTCTAGTCACCTTGAGCTCACTTTGTAGAATGGTTAGTAGCCTTACTAGTAGTAGCCTTGCGTTTCACCATGGCAAGCTAGTTCACAGGACCTAATGTGGCTCTTCCTAGATTGTAGAGAAAATGCAGTTGTACAAGGGTTATGGACCATAGCCATGGTAGCTTCTAACTCCTGCTTGTATTTTTAAATTATATTGTGTGGAAAGGTAGTTCTGCTCACTTTAAATGTTTGTTCTAAAAAGGGGTGAAGGTGTTGGGTGGTTTTGCCTAAGCTAGGCTTGCCAAGACTAGGTCTCACAACCAACAGAGCGTATTTCACCCCATGGGGCTAAAAACTTCTATATAATTAGCTATAGCACTCATCTCATTACATTTCATTCCATTAGATGCATAGTAAGGAAATATAATAAACCTTTATAAACGCTATAATATTATCATTGAAAATGAATACTGTTACTATTATTTGTTGTTGAAATAAATTACTCATAATAAAAATTTACAAAGTTACAGAATATTTTTTTTATAATCATTTAAAAATTAACATCATGAATATTAATTCACTAACAACATCTCCATTAAGCATGAGCAGCATACTAAAACAGAGACTCTCAGCAATTGTAAAACCTAATGACTAGGGACTAACCCTAAGTCTATTCCTTAGTTTGAACCTGCATGAGCTCCTCAGATGTTGCCTTGCCTGCCTAAAGCCTTGATTTTGCTATTGACATCAGCTTGTTCTAGTATGGACATAGGTCATGTTTGTCACTGTACTATATGTAAGGGTCAGATGTGCAATATGTTGAGTTATAGTATTGTGAAGCTATAGGTGGTTAATTGTTAGTTGTTGCTATTCTTGCCCTATAGAGCAAAGCCAAAAATCACAATTCTACTAAAATGCAAAATCTACTCATATTTCGTTTTCACCCCATGGGGTGAAACCTGTGCCTACAAAAATCATGCAGCTAAAATGTGAAATCTACTTATACTTGTTTTCACCCCATGGGGTAAAAACCTATGCTAGCAAAAATCATGATTCTACTAAAATGCAAAATCTACTCATATTTCATTTTCACCCTATGGGGCAAAAACCTGTGCCTGCAAAAATCATGATTCTACTAAAATGTGGGATCTACATATTCATTTTCACCCCATGGGGTGAAAACCTGTGCCTGCAAAAATCATCATCCTCATATTCATTTTCACCCCATAGGGTAAAACTTGTGCCTACAAAAATCACCACTAAAATATCTTAGTCCTATTTCACCCTATGGGGCAAGATTTCTAACTCTAACCCCAAGGCCAAAGAGAGGAAAACTAGGTAGAATAGCAAACTCCCTTACTATTCTCACTATTCCTACTATTCTAATTATATGTATATCCTATAAGAGGTGCTATACTTATTATAGGTGCTATTGTCTAATAGTGCCTTCTACTAGAGGTACCCCCTTATATAAGGGTGCCTTCCCTAGCAGGCACCTCTATCTAATAGGGTGCCTTTTAGAAAAGGTACCTTTTCCTAAAGGTGCTCCTATAAACTAAGCTACTTATAATTCTAACCCCTTATATTCTGCTACTAAATAGCCATATGTTATTTAACTATATTACTATAACTTATAGTATATAGGCTATAGGTTTTAGTTATAACACTTACTATACTACTACTAGGCTAGTTAGAAACACACAAAGTCTATTAATATTAAAGCTAGTCTAAGGCACTACTTACTATTAGCTATAGCTATAGTATATACTAAGGCATAGTCCCTATAAGCTTTAGGTAAGAACAAGGCTAGCACTAGTGCTTAGAGTAACACTAGTACTTAGGTCACCCTTAAACATTGCTTACTAGTTAAGGCCCTTTATCTCATACTCTTTACACTTAGCAAGCCTATGCTAACTTAGAACATCTAGCATAGTAGTAAAGGAGCTCCTATTAGTACTAGCACCTATTAGTAAGGTAGTAATCTATAGTAGTAAGTAGTAGGAGTAAGGTGGCAAGTTAGGTTGCTTATGCATCTAGGTATGCTCTTCCTCTTTTGCCTAGTGCTACTCTTCTATACACCTATAGAACTACTATAGCTACTACATAACCTAGACTACTATTAGTAGAGGAATCTTGCTATCTTGTGCTTAAGGGCCCTAATCTAATGTTATAGTTATAAGCTTTATTTGCTAAATATAGTTCTAGGTTTTACTAACACTAGTGCTAGTGCTAGTGCCACTACTACTACTAAGAACAGGAGAATAATTAGTAAGTGTAGTAGCTTATAGTAGTATGTTTAGCATCTCTTATAGCTAGTTGGTTATTATAGCCTACTTTAGGATAAGTAGTAAAGACTATTACTTCCTCTTTTTACTACTCCCTTGTAGACTATTAATTAACTATGTATAAATAATAGGTTTTATTAGATCTATGTGTATATGCTAAGACATCTTGCTTAGTATCTAGCTTTAGACTTTAGACTCCTTATTTCTTAGTATATCTTATAACACCTCCTTATCCTATATACTTGCTTATCTTGTAGTATCCTTCTCTACCTAGGGTAGGATTATAGTTTTAGCAGTAGTAAGAGCTTTAGCAGTAGCTTTAGTAGTAGCACTAGCACAAGTGTTAGTACTAGAACTTATAGTAAATAATAATAACTTTATCCTCTTACCTACTAAATAGGCTACTACTTCTCTATCCTATCCTCACCTTGCTACTATAGTGTTTATAGTATAATTACTACCTTACACTCTTTATTAACTTTATCTTGCACATTTAGGTGCTAGACTACCTCCTTAACCTCTCTCTTCTTTATTTATAGTATAGGTGTTAGCGCTAGCACTGCCTATAGCTACTAAGGTTATAGCTATAATATAACAATGCCTTGCTTAAGCATTAATTGTGTATTATTATCTTCTATTATAGGTAGGTTAAGATTGCTCTATATACTAGTAGCTAGGCTTGTAAGAGGAGGTGTATCCTATTGTGTTAGGTTATATAAGATAAATTAAGGGTTCTAAGAGAAGGAGGATTGCTACTAGCACTACTACTGCTAGGAGTATATATAATCCTTAGCTAATTTAGCAGTAGCTACATCCTAAGTAGTAACATATTTTTAAGGTTAGCTAGCCATTACTAGCTAGTTATATGTATAAGAAGAACTAGTGCTAGCAATAGCACTAGGAATAGCTCTAGCATAGGCACTAGCGCTAGCACTAGCACTCTATTATAATAATCCTAATTAGGTGTAGTATATTATAAAAACCCTAAATAGGTTTAGCACCCTGCTTAGTGTTAAAATAATCCTAATTAAGTATAGTAATTGTGCATGTGCCACTACCACTACCACTACCTACCTAATTAAGTAACAAGATATTACCTCCGCCACCTATCCCTATCCCTTAAACTACACCTTAAGAAGACTTAAATTAAAGGTTAAAGTATATATATTAGGTAAGAAGAAAAGGAATAAGGAAGGGGAAATACTACATAAATTTAAATATAAGTATGCCTATTATAATATAAGGGTAACTATAGTAACTAATAATAAAGAAATATTATATACTTACCTTATAAGTAAGAATAACTTATACTAAAGCAAAGTAAATAGTGTAAATAATTATAAAAAGTATATTTTTAGAAAAGGTAAAACTTACTAGAAGGATTAAGGGTAATTTACCTAAAGGGGGAAGTAATTATAAGGCTACTATTATATAAAGGCATATAAGACCCTTATTCTAGGGTAAAGCTAGTAAGGCTTAGTAAAATAGGGTAAAGAAGCCTAAATAAAAAGGACTAGAGCCTAAGTATAGAACTCTAGTTAATAGTTACTATATCTATATAAACTTATTATCCTATTAAATATAATATCCTTCTACCTTCTAACTTAGTTCCCTAGACTCCTACAAGACCCTAGGCCTATGCTTTATATAACTACTATTAGGATTAGTAGGGCATAGGTTAGGGTTATAGTAAAAGGGTAGTAACTACTATTAGGATTAGTAGGGCATAGGCCTAGGAGGGCAGATTCTAGCAAAAGGGCAGGAGCAGGGTGTTATGATTGGATAGCAGTACACTTTTGGCAAAAGGGCAGGGGCACCTAGAGATCTCTAGTCTATCCTCTAGATATCAACCCAAGTCGGACGAAGAATCTGTCGAGCCGTCCACGGCTTCGGATACCCGTGAGCATAGCCTATGATGCGGTGAGGACAACTCGGACTTAGACTATGGCTGTGTCGTGCCTTCCCCTACGTCTACCCAGCGTAACAACCCCCGATACAAATGTGCGGATGAGACTATGACCGCACCAAGGGGCGCATTGTGTGGTCTAATACAATTCATTGTTTATCTATGTTATCCACAATGCACATAAATCTGTCAGGTCTGGATATGGCACGCAACAGCTCAGTTCTATCATTTGACATCTACACCAGTACAAATTCATCGTCAAAATACCACACGGGATCACCCTCTGGACTTTGCTCGCAATGGGTGAACCCATTCCCCATGAACTGAAACCTGTTCTTTGTTCCGTACGTCAGGTTGTAGTCTTCCCATCGGACATTCTTTAGCATCTCGAAGAAATGGAGTCTGGATCCAGGATAAATGGCCGTCACGGGGCCGTGAGTTTTGCCATTTTTGAACCAAGACCGACAAGCTAGTAAAGTTGTTAGTATCATGGATTAGGCTATGGATAACAACAGTGAAGGCTTACCTGAGCTCCACGCGAGTCGCTTCATCAACTCATGCGTATGGTCATATAAATCTTTCACGGCGTCCCCCTTAACCGAGAACGACTTAATATTCTCTGTTTGAACCTTGTTAATCATCTGGAATATATACCGCGTATACCACTCCATGATAGGCAAAATTGAGCTATGACTTGATGGGCTATTTGGTCCAGTTAACAAAAAAAAGTTAGGGAAGTTCTCTGTCGTGATCCCAAGATATCCCTTTGGAAAGTCACCAAACTGTTCTCTGATATCGATACCTTTCTGTCCGACAACCTTGAAATGCGGCGCAAACGACGTATCAAAACCAGTTGCGCACACCACGACGTCGACTTGATGCTCTACTCCGGATTCATCAACGATGCCAGTCTCGGTCAGGCGCACCACACTTTCGTGAACAACGTTGACGTTTTCCTTGGATAGGCTTTCTAGGTATCCTGATCCAGGGGTCATTCGACGACAACCGAGAGCAAAGTCGGGAATCATCTTTTTAGCAAGCGTGTCGTTGTTTAGTTTTTCCTTCATGATGCCGGAAATGAGATCACGCGAGTTCTTTTGGTCTTTTGAATGGATATGCATGAGGTTGAAGCGCTTGTTGAGTTCACCCTCGATGGCGCGACAGTATTGGTTATATTCCTCTGGATTGGTGTTGAATTTGTTGATATCTTCAGTTGAATACTGGAAATTAGTACCTCCCGGCGCCGCATGTTTGGCTCCAAATCCAGTCGTGACCCAAACAGGGGAGCGGAGGAAAGCAATCATGTTTTTGACTTTGGGTTGGATGTTGGGAATAATCTGCACAGCGGAACTACCCCCTCCAATGACGGCAACTGTCTTTCCGGTAAGGTCGTAGTTGTTATCCCACGTGGCAGAGTGCATCAATTTGCCCTTAAAGAGCTCCAGGCCAGGGATATTAGGGTACTTCCAAGAGTTGAGCACACCTGATGCCGAGATGAGGATGTCGCACCAATCGTCGACAACTTGGCCCTCGGGACTCAACAGCTTGATGTTCCACCGGCCCGCCTTTTCATCCCAAGTCGCCGTCTCAACAGTCGTCTTAAACTGAACGTACTTTTCCAAATCGTACTTCGTGGCTACATCCTTGAAGTACTGCCAAATCTCCTCCGAGGAAGCATAGTAAGACGACCAGTTGGGATTGCGCGCCCATGTGAACTGGTAAGAGTGACTAGGAATATCGCACGTACACCCGGGATACCGATTCTCGAGCCATGTCCCTCCAATATCCGAGTTCTTCTCGTAGATTTGGAGATCAATATTCTCGAGCAAGCGTTCAGCCTTGTATGCGATTTGAAGACCAGCTGCGCCGGCACCAACACACACTATCCTGACCCGCTTCTTGGTGAAGATCGGTTCTTCAGTGATGCGATAGCCGTCGAAATCCTGATTATACCAGGAGTTCTCATGCTCAGCCTCAGATGCAGGTATGAATCCTGGATCCGGTCTGGCGGATATTTCCATAATTTTGCTTGGAGCCATGTTGAACAAAGCACTACTTTCTATCAGAGAACGACTTAACAACAGAATACTGATGTCTAAGGATGTACGTGCAATAGTGCTAAGAAAGACGGGCCAATCTATTTGGCAACCCGGTTTATGATATGTATTTGCTGATAGTTTGAGAGATTACGGATAGGTTTCATTTTATGCGGCCATGGCAAGTATAAAAGTCTAACGTATTCCCGAGTGATGCGATGCGAGTAGCGTCAAGTAGCTTGGCTTTCCGTGGGGATTAGTCGCCTCGTTGTCCATGTAGTCAATATTGCTTATAGATTTCTTGTAAAGGGTGAGGGGTTCGGCTTGGTGGCTTCCGAGATACCCGACAGATGCGACCTCCCGACGGTTTTGCCCACTATTAGTTTAAATTACTGACGGATGAAATGTGCGGGGTAATTAGTGGAAAAGAGATCTGTGGCTACGTCAAACGGGTAATGGACTAGATAATGTAGTAGATGCGACAATATACCCCAATTTTAGAATGTACTGAGCACCCAAAATTTCAACTTAAGAATATTATTCTCAAAATAATTTGTTGAAAACTCGAAGCTTCCAAAATGAATAGGACAGAAACATACAAACCTGCGTTCACTGAGCCACCAGGCACCAACCTTGCCGGTATTCCCGTTACAGGACTTGTTCTTCCCTCGCCATATGTCTCATACGGTCGCCCATACTACGAATCTTGCGCCAGGCATGTCAATGAAACATTCCACGCATCCAAGGTCTATATCGTCGCATCTGGGTCTCTTGCCAGAAATACCAATAGGGTCGATAAATTGATTGAGACCCTAGGCAAGGACAAGGTCGTAGGGCTTCGTCGTGGCATCACGCCTCATACACCATTCAGCGAAATCCTGAGCATTACCCAGGAATGCCGCGACGCTGGTGCAGATTGTGTTGTCACGCTGGGAGCTGGAAGTGTAACCGATGGCGCGAAACTTGTCGTTCTGGTTAGTGATCCTTTCTGTCTATTTTCATTTACTAACTGTGCTAACAGTGTCTGGCAAATGACATATCAGAGCCTAGACAACTCGCTCACTACTCTGTAGAGAGTCAGGATATGCCCAAGGAAGTCAAGGTTCCAACAGTCCCTCTGATTACAATTCCAACAAGTCTATCTGGGGGCGAGTACTTCAGCCTGGCAGGCGGCACAGACGATGCAACTCATCACAAGCAAGGCTTCCTGCACTCCGGAATGGGCTCTAAACTAATCATTTTGGACCCCGACCTTTGTACTTTAACCCCAGAGTACCATTGGCTCAGCACGGGTGTGCGAAGTATAGACCATTGTGTGGAAGCCCTCTGCTGCCTAACCGCAACTCCCGCATCTGATGATCGTGCGGAGAAGGGACTCCGACTTCTGGTACCGAGCCTACTGAAATGCAAAGTAGATGCCAATGATGTTACGGCTAGACACGATTGCCAAATGGCGGTGAATTTTGCCATGTGGAATGTTAGAGCAGGTATTCCGATGGGCGGTAGCCATGCTATCGGTCATCAACTAGGTATGTCACAGTCCTCCTTATGCTTTATGTTTTCAAGGGAGTCATTTTAACGTTAAAAAGGTCCACATGGTGTTCCACATGGAGTCACAAGCTGTATCATGTGTCCTGCTGTCATGAAGTACAACATCCAGTACGGGTCTGGCAATCCTGAGATAGCTGCTCGACAGGCAAAGATACGGGAAATCCTATGGTCTGAGCCCGATGTTGCCAAAACATTGAAAGCAGCCGGACTTTCCGAGTCTGCGGACCTTGGGGATCTTCTCGACGCCATTATCCGCGCCCTCGGCCTGCCGAGAACGCTTGGAGAGATGCAACTAGGCAAGGATGTGATCCCGGCGCTGTCTGAGCGTGCCTTGGACGATTTTTGGGCACCTACTAATCCAGTTCCGTTGTTGAAGGCAGAACAGGTACGGGAGATCCTAGAGGCTGTGGCATAATGTTTATTAGGTCTTAGCTTAGGTTGAAAGAAACACATGTTTGTACTTATACTATAGAAAAATAGCAACCAAACATCTTCATCGACAAGTCCCTATCATCAACGCGCATCTGCTTTTCATCTTGCTCTTTGATGAGTTCCCTCAGCAACACAGCAGCCCGCCTCGCATTTCTCGTAGCACCCGAGCCAAGTTTAAACGCTGGCAATGTTTCTGCGTTTTCGACATCACAAGGAAGCGCTGGCTTGGCTTCTCCTAGAGCCTCGAGCTGTTCTATCGCCCAAGTCCTCTGAACTGGGTCTGGGCATTCTGACCCAAATAGAAACAATGGCCACAGCAAACTTGGATGAATGATTCGTCGGAGCGGCCCATTGACTTCCTCGCCATATGCTCGCTGCAGATGTTGCCAAACCTCACCCATCGCGCGCTTTGTGAGCAGCGAGTGAGGCAGATTCCACCAACTCACGCGATGTAGATACACAAACAATATCCAAAAACTAGCTAAATACACACTAAACACCTCCTCTAAACGCGTCGCAATGTCCGGTGAAACAACAGTAGCGAGTTGGTCAGCTGTGGTGGATATAATCGCCGGGCGACAGTCCCAGAGCTCAAACAGTTCTGACTCGAGCTGTTTACAAGCGGTGATGACCTCGTACTCATCATCGCTGGTGAATCTCTTGCGGTGGTGCTTATCATGGGCACTGATCCGCCGACAATACGATTGTGAAGTAAGGTACCACTCCAACGCCGGCTGGAGAATAGTGTTGAGCATGACCTGTTTTACTTTGCCAAGCTTTAATAACGGCGGGTGAGAATTCACCTCTTCTGGTGAGTGGTGAGAATCTCCAGGAGACCAATCCGACCAAGATAGCTCAGAGTCACCATCCTGCTCTTTACCATGAGTATCGTCGCATTGCTGCTCCGAGGTGATTTGAGGCGGGTAGTGAGAAGCGATTTCCAGTGATCTTGGTAGCAAAAGATGCTTACCTCCAAGATGGGTTGCCTTGTTGTCTAGTGTATTCAGCCAGCACAACAGCTGTCGTGAATATCGACTCCAGCTTGTATCCGTCGTGATGACAATGTCAGCGAGATCGCGAGGAAACAGGTTCGACTGAGAGTCTTGATCACGAATAACTTCGAACCACGAGAGTAAGAAAATCGCTCCCAGTAAATGTTCTCTAGTTTCAAGCTTAAGATCCTTGTGCTTGTTGAGTTTTCGTTCGAGCTCCAGACAAGCATCTGCGTGTCGCTCCAATATCCTCTTCATGGAGATGTCTCTGTTTTGTCCAGGCTCTTTTGATAACTCATCAATCATGAGAAGCTCGATAACGCAGAGTAATGAGCTGTTGACGGCTCGAGATTGGTCACTGAGCTTGCAAAGATAATGCTGCAAGCGATGCCAGCGTTCATACCCACCTATTAAGATGGCTGCGGGTGGCTGCACAATCTTTCGGAATGAGTGGATGAGCCGGTGAGAATCATCGTTCGAAGCTCGTCTGTTTAGTAGTTCTGGAGGGCTTGGGGATGAGCTTTCATTACTATATCGTCTCCGCATTTGTTGTCTTGGCCGGTGTGACGATGGACTATTGCCTAATTGGTTGTTCGTATCTCCGATCGTCTCGTGGGTATTCCAAGGCGATGGTTGCAACGTCTGGCCCCCGGCTTGAGCCAACTCTCCCCCCACAGCGACGGGTGAGTATTCTGATCGGCTATCATTCTCAACGGGATATAAAGACGAGTTGAGAGGACTGCCACCGTCCGTCAACATGCAAGAAAATTCGCCAGCCCACGACGTGTTCAAGTCAGCGAGTATATCGTTCACGTCGAACCTGTCAACCCACGACAGCCCGGGTTGCCCAAAGTGACTGGGTGTAGCCTGACGACTTCGGGGATAAAAGCCAAAAGTAGAGAGTGAAGGTAAATCGTAAGTATCCGTGATGTTTTGGCTGCTTTGGAGGCGCTGCTGAAATGGTGATGGATCATCGACGACGTTGGCATGTTGAGTCTCCAACAGTACTCCATCCGATACTCCACCCGAACCACTGGTGTTGCTACGAGGTTGAGCTTGCTGGTCCGTGGACACCCCGTTTATCCCATCATCTCGATAAGCAGGATCTTTCCGCTTCTGCCATGTCTGGGACGGCGGCTTGTAGACACAATCTAGCTGTAGCCTACTACAGTGACCACATACTGGGTGCAGCTCATCGCATCGAACCCGCCTTTGCTTGCAAATCATACACCCAGCTCGAGATCTTGGACCTGAACGGCCTATGCGAGGCCGACTTGCATTGGTCGTTCCTCTCTGAGGACGACGGGGACCATTCAACGACTGTACATGGCCTTGCTGATGTCTTTGTCGCATCACGTATAGTCAACGTTGGTGGTAAATGCCGACAGTTTACAAGATTATGATACAGACGAGCTCAGATAAATTACGCGACAAGATCCGACAATTCTTACTTTAAGATGTATGCGAGCAAAAAGGAGACGAGCACACGGTAACTTCGGACCTGACCTCGATTATGGACTTACACATGGTAAACCCTACCATGATGACAACCCAACACCCACTTTGGAGGTCCGTGGATGCGGGGAATTTACAAGCTGGGGAAGTAACGCGGGAATAGTGGTGCAACAACTGGTGGTTCCAGAATCCGCATGGGCGGTAATCCGGGGTAACGCAATCCGGGGTAATGCAATCCGGGGTAGGCAAATGTGGCGCCTCTCCAATTAGGGGGCGCCAAACGCGGGGTAATCTGAAGGGCCAATGGGGCCAACCCCGGGCATAATAGTCATTAACCAGCTTTATGAAATTTACCTCTTAGTTAGATTTGTCCACATGGCATTTAGTAGCCCCGTCTTGTTTCCAGACAACCCTGGGGAGGAATCAGCACCGCATAGCGTTGCCCTATCAATAATAGAATGGCAGTCAACAGGTGCTATTGGTGGGACCTGCAGAGGTAATATCCGACCCGAATATTAGTATAGCTGTTGCGGCAGTGTAGTTTGAACCGCTGGCCTCGCCCTAGACTGCTAGGTCTTAGTTGGAACCGTCGGCCGTCGGATGTGTCGGGTATGTTCCAGCTTAGTGGTAACGAACGCCTGGCGACGAGGCAGACAAGAATATGGGGTAATGGCAGAGAGTCTAGGGGTCCCGGCACTGGTCGCGACTATTTAATCCAAAAGTTTGGATCAACGCATGTCTGAGCAGCTTAAACCAGAGTGAGTCTTTCATAAAAGCACAACGAAAGATGCATCCCAGTTGGTGTTGAGTCAAATATTGCAACGTCTCCGCTAAGATCCACCACACCAAACTACAAACTGTTATCTTCACCTAGAATTTTACATATTTGGTTTTACAATTTATAGTAAACATGTCGACAGCTACTCCGGTCGTTGCTGGCAACCACACAAGGCGCCGACAGTTCAAGTTTTACAATGTTCTTGTCATCCTGGCCATGGCTTTTGGCTCTATTGCCATGGGCTACAGTGGTAGTGTCATCGGTGTGACACTTGGTCAGCCTTCATTTGTTGCCTATTTTGATCTCGAGACACGAGCAAATGCTACTTCGTTGATTTCGTCGATGAATGGTCTTTTCCAAGCCGGTGCCTTTTTCGGAGCTCTGTGCATCTCCTACGTCGGTGACAGGTTTGGAAGAAAGATGAGTATCACAGTTCCAGCTATGTTGGTTGTCATCTCGGGAGCTCTACTCGCAGGTTCCACGCACATTGCTGTGTTCCTGACTTTCCGATTCTTCTCAGGAATGGGATCATTCTGGCTCCTTGGTGCCATCCCTGTCTGGATGACTGAAATTGTTCCGGCAAAGAATCGAGGTCTCCTTGTTGATATTCACTCGTGTGCTTTACTGCTGGGGTATGCATTCGCTAGTTGGATGGGGTATGCGTTCTTCTTTGTCAAAAGCGTAAGTTTCCAACCAATCTCTGATATGGAAGTCTGGCATTTCCGTAATAATGTTATACTGACCAGAAAACATAGCCCCACGCATGGCGAGGACCACTCGCTCTTCAGTGTGTCCCGGCTCTGATTGTTTTATCGGCCATGAAGTGGCTGCCAGAGTCACCGCGCTACTTGATCATGACTGGACGATATGAGGAAGCACGTAGAGTCCTAGGTCGCCTACACGAGCGTGAAGAAGCCGGCGTTGAGTTTAACCAGATTGAGGCTCAGTTCAGACTAGACAACTCGCAACCTCACAACTGGATGTCCCTATTGACCAAGAAGACCTACCGAAAGAGAGCGTTGTATGCGGTGGGATTGGCCTGCGGTATCCAATTCACTGGTGTACTTGTGATCAATAGTAAGACTTCCTCCAAGGCGACTAGCCCTTGAGCGTGCCTTTATGGCTAACACCAAGACAGATTATTCAGCTATCATTTACGGCGGTCTTGGATTCAGCGGCTCTACAATTCTTATCTATTCTGCTGGTTACAATACTCTTGCTTTCGGCTGTGGCTTCATCGCGATCTGGATCATTGATCATTTTGCCCGAAACAGGCTTGTTGGTTTTGGAACGGCAGTTGTCACTACATGCTTGGTGGTTGAGGCGGCTCTCGTTGCTAATTTTCCAGTTGGGCCAAACCAAAATAACAATGCTCTGAGAGCAGCAGCTGCTATGACATACCTTTATGTTGTAAGTTCCTCCTTTAAACGTATTCCGCTACCATATTACCGGGTTTTATTACTTACACACTTTACCAGGCTTTTGCCCAGCTATTCCTCGACGGCACACAGTAAGTACAGCCCACATCAACTCAATTTTACGGCCCATTAACAAAATATCCTAGATATGTGTATTTTGCGGAACTCTTCCCCGCCCACTTGCGTAACAAGGGAATGACGATTGGCATGGCCACAATTTCACTGATGAATATTATGTGGCTGCAATCTGCACCCTCAGCTTTCAAGAACATTGGCTGGAAATTCTATCTGTGCTTCATCATCCCAGCATACACCTTCGCCATCATTTGCTGGGTCTTCTACCCAAACACCAAGGGGCTAGCGCTGGAGGAGATTGCTGCCATCTTTGGTGACGAGGTGCAGTCAGATATTTACTCGCCGCCTCCTCAGCAGACTAGCCAGGGCAAAGATTCAGATTCATGCTCGCTGACTGTTGCCCCTGCTGAGCATAAGGAGAAGGTTTAGCTGGCGTTGTTGCCATTAAAGAGAGGCATGGAGAAGCCAAGCGATCATAATAGACTATTGAAGCTGTAGGAACGCGTAGTATTTGCATTGGTTCTGTTATCAAGTTATAAACTAACGTCGTAATTCTTAAGTCCGCAGCAAATTCAAGACACTTGTTTTAAAGTAAGTGAGTTTATGAGTTGCGACTGGTTCCATCTTCAAGTTCCCATGTACATGTAATCTACTTGCTTCATCATCCCTGTGTCCCAACTCGTCTATGAGGCGATGAACTGTGGACCTCGGCTTAAATTATTAGCATATAAGTTTAACCTTCCGCCCTTCCGCATCTATCAAGTTCCTCTACACTTTAAATCCAATAGTTCGTAACTGTGATTGCATCTCAACTAGAATTGCCATCAGACAACAGGACCATTACAAAGCTCAATCTACATAAGTCAAAATGGAAATGGAATTAATGAAACAGCCAGGGTATACAAACCCAGAATTGGCTAAGGTGGGCAATCAAAATAGCCATGGAATTTGGTCTTCGTATCGAATGGATACTGACGTGTCGATAGATATTAGCTGAGAGTGGCCCTGTCGCAGGATTGAGCGACACAACAGATATCCATGCTCTCCGCGAAACTCTCCAAAAGCGAAAGCTGGCACTGACTGCGTCTGCTGGTCCCTCGACCTCCTCTGTGCTTGAAATTAACCATAAAGTCAAAACACGAGACGGGTCAGAGATAACTGCTCGAGTATATAGTAGTCAAAATTCCCGCGGTGGGCCAGTACTTGTAGTATTTCACGGCGGAGGCTGGGTCCTGGGTGACCTGGAGAACGAAGCACTCCTATGCCGACAGTTTTGCGAGGAGTTAAATGGCGTCAGCATCAACATCGACTATAGACTTGCGCCTGAGTTCAGATTTCCCACTGCTGTTCACGACTGCTACGATGCGTTGAAATGGGTGGCTAAAAACCCCGACAAGCATGGTGGTGATCTACATAAAGGGTTCATCGTTGCGGGCGTTTCGGCCGGTGCAAACATGGCCATCTCAAGCAGCCATCTTGCTAGGGATGAGACATTGACCCCAGAGCTTACGGGTGTCTGGTTGAATATACCCAGTGTCATGGCACCTGAGGCCGTGCCAGAAAAGTGGAAGTCAGAGTATATCAGCCGAGAAGAGAACAAGGATGCGCCCATTCTGAACCAAGCATCTATTTCATTATTTCGAAGTACGTACATCTTGATATTGAACACTCCTACTAAGTAACATATACTGACTTACTCCTCTTGTTACAGAGTTATATCAGGATGATCCACGTTCTCCATTAATGTCCCCTGCCATATGGCCATCCGGGCATCAGAATCAACCCCCAACCTACCTCCAGGTCGCGGGCATGGATCCACTACGAGACGAGGGGCTCATCTACGAACGCATGCTCCGAGAGGAATCCGGGGTCCCCACAAGAATAGACTTGTATCCCGGCTTACCCCATGGATTTGCGTCGTGGTGGCCAAAGGCGGGCTTTGGACAGAAACAGAAGAAAGACTCGATTGAGGGGCTCAGATGGTTGTTGGAAAAGCCGTCCAGTCATAGATAGTGTAGCCACGAAATAATGCGTTACCAATCCAATAGTAACCTACTTTACCAATCAAAGAGTAACCTATCTCCTTCGATAGTCTAATAAGCAGTGCTATGCGACAGTCGGCTTACATCCGAGACGCTAAACATTGTTGCCCAACATGCGACATGCGACACCAGACGCCACATAGTCTAGTATGCCACGTTTTACGCGACATCGGAATGATATGCGATATGTGAAATTCGATGCTAATATAGCAAATATCGGGGAAATATTTACGCCGTAAGATGCGACATACGACCGGAAACGCTCATATGTCGCATCTTACGGCGTTCCCAGTCGAAAGATGCGGCATACGACCGGGAACGCGGTAATAGAATCCCATACCTATACTGGGTGATAGATGAGCGTGGCTTCCTGCGCGGAATCAATGTACTTTATAGATAGGTTAAACTATATCGCCGATGCCATGGTGCAAAAGCACGTGTAAGGATTTTCAAATACCCCATATTATATTTTCATTTCCCGGAGCTCACACCCCAATATCCGGACTGCTAAACGGATTAATAGAGGCGACATTCGTTCATCCATTGTCTTGCCAGCAGTTGCTTCTGGTCATCTTTCATTTTATTCTTCACACCATGGCATTTGGTACTTCACCCACTTGCACAGAGCCGAGGCTCTCAATCATCAGTGGCCCTTCCCAGCCAGCTCTCCTTAACTGGACATTCAACGATCTTTTGCGTGACAGGTTATTGCATCATCATGATAATGTTGCAATAATATCACAGCATCAGAATGAGACACTTACCTACGCGGACTTGAATCAGCGCGCTGAGAAATTTGCGGCGGCTTTGTATGGCCTTGGGGTAAAGAAGGATGATCGGGTCGGGGTGTTGCTGGGGAATCGGGTTGAGTATGCGATTGTAAGTGTTCATCATATCTGTGATTTTGCATGCTAACTGAATGTTGAGATAATGATTGCTTGCTCGAAGTTAGGCGCATACTTCACGCTATTCAATTACGCTTACACGCCCTTTGAGCTAGTCAACGCACTCCAGAGTACGACGCCAAAAGTCCTAATAACGACTCTGACAACATCCCGATTTAACTATAAACCGATACTGAAGAAATTGAAACAATCTTGCCCAGATATAAGCAGAGTAATTCTTCTGGGCGATATAGCAAAGCTTGAAAAGACGATGTTTAAAAACTGCAACTTTTTTGTTCATTATGAAGAGTTACTAGGTAGGGTTAGGCAAGAAGAGATTCTTCAGGTAGGGAAAATGGAGAAACAGGTCAAAGACTCTGATATTCTGAACTTGCAATTCACTTCAGGGAGCACCGGATTTCCGAAAACAGCTGCGTTGACACATCATGGTATGTTGAACAGTGCCCGGTATATAGGGATCCAAATGAAGATCCAGGCGTCTGACAGGATCAATGTTCCGGTACCGCTGTTTCACGCATTTGGTCTCGTCATTGGTAAGCCACTACTTAACACTGTTATAGTTTCCGGCGACACTTACAATTACTGCAGGATTATGTACAGCACTCATGTATGGTGGCGCGATTGTCTTGCCCTCGGAGTACTTTGATGCGGCGGAGACTCTTCGAGCAGTCGAACAATATCAGTGTACAGGACTGTACGGCGTGACCACCATGTTTGTAGACATGCTATCACATCCGCAGTTTGAGTCTTGCAAACGGGAATCATTGAGGTAACTTTCATTTTCGTTATAAGTGAATACAATTGAATAGAGCTGACACCCCTCAGGTTTGGACTCATGGCCGGTTCTGCAATGCCAGACGGCCTCTTAAGACGCGTGATCAACCGATTCCCTATTCAAGACATATACACAAACTGGGGCATGACTGAGCTTTCGTCCATAGCTACAATGACTACCGCAGATGACCCTATACCGAAAAAGCTAAAAACGGCTGGTAGGTTGCTCCCTGGATTTATCGCCAAAATAGTAGATTCAGAATGCCGCACGCTCCCCTGGGGACAGCGAGGCGAAATCGTCGTCAGTGGGTTTGGCGTAATGCACTCGTATTATAACCAGCCGGAACAAACAGCGCAGGCGATTCGTTGCCACGGCGAGGATTTATCTTCTGTTCTTGGTGCAGCGCATCGAAGGGAAGCGAGATGGATGCACACTGGTGACGAGGGATACCTTGACAGTGAGGGGTACTTTGTCATTACTGGAAGGATCAAAGAACTCATTATTCGGGGTGGAGAGAATATATCTCCTCTCGAGATTGAGGCACAGTTATACCAACACCCATGTATCAAGCATTGCGCTGTATTTGGCGTACCGAGCTTAAGATACGGCGAAGAAGTTGCAGCAATTCTAGAATTAAACGAAAACGCCAAAAGACGCCTTTCGGATGATGAAGTCAAAATCTGGGTGAGAAAAGCGCTCAGCAGGTATAAAGTGCCTGTGTACATTTGGTGGTTGGGTGATACGAAGGTTGGCGTGCCTGATGAGTGGCCCAAGACGGCGAATGGCAAACTGAAGAAAGCAGACATTAAAAGGATTGGCGAAGGTACGTTTATTGAAGTCTCATAAAAGGAATTTTAAAGCTAACAATATTGAGATCTGTTGAAGCGTGGTCATGTTAATCAATCAGGAGTACGGACATCACTATAGATACATAGCGTGGATTTAGATTACATTCAAGCACCACTAAAAATATATTTACATGTACTAAACTGTGTATTCTTTTTTTTTTTTTTTTTTTTTTTTTTTTTTGATTTCTGTTAGAAGACGATCTGTGAAGGTGTTGTATGCAAGCTAATATTGTTTTATTCTGGGTGGATCGATAGCTTTCGGTTTATATTTTAACGACGTATATATTACCACAGGCCAACCTTGCAAGCCCACAGATAAATTTCAAAACCGAAAACACTTATTTACTATGATTTAGTTTCATGACTATATGTAAAAACCTGCCTACAAAGACGAGTTTACTCGACGAATAATCATTGCGCTAGCTGCACCGCCACCATTGCACAAGGCTACAGCACCATATTCCCCAACCTTCAACTGATGCAAGAGAGTCGTTAAAATTCTTGACCCAGAGCTCCCAAGCGCATGGCCCAAAGAGATTGCACCTCCAAGAACGTTGACCGTGTTGTCGTCCAAACCAACTAGTTTCTCCGTGATTTTGACCACGCTGGCAAAAGCTTCGTTGATCTCCCAGAGTGCAATATCCTTAACTTGCAGGTTAGCTCTCTGCAGAGCAATTTCAATTGCTTTAGCCGGCGCTATGGAAAAATCGATGGGGTCAACAGCTGCGTCTGCATATGATACAATCTTCGACAAGACACGGCTCGACTTTCCGTATTGCGCAGCTAGGTCTGCATTTACAAGGACCATAGCACTGGCTCCATCATTCATCGAGCTGGCATTGGCCGCAGTAATAGTCCCTGTCCCGTCCTTTAGGAACGCTGGCGGCAAGTTGGGAATCTTTTCCTCGTTCAAGCTGCGGTACCCTTGGTCCTCAGCAACCTTGACTGACTGGCCCCTCTTACCATCGACAGTGACCGGAGTAATCTCTTCATCAAATTTACCTTCTCTCCAAGCTCTCTGCGCCCTCTTGAAACTTTGCATAGCATATTCGTCCTGTTCCTTTCTGCTAATATTGAATTGCTTCGCGGAATGTTCAGCGCAGTTACCCATATGGAACTGCTTATACACATCCCAGAGACCATCGCCAATTAGTCCATCTTGCATCTCCATCGAACCAAAAGAAGGATTAAGAGATGCCCGAGGAACGTAATACGGGACTCGTGTCATACTCTCCATGCCACCAGCAATTTCTGCGTCCGCCAGGCCCAGCTGGATGTTTTGCGCGGCCAACATAACAGCTTTCAAACCAGATGAGCAGACCTTGTTCACGGTCACAGCGTCCGTGGTAGATGGCAACCCGGCAAAGAGCATGGCTTGTCGAGCTGGGGCTTGCCCTTCGTTGGCTTGCAGAACATTGCCCATGTAGACGTCGCGAATGTGCTCCACTGGGACGTTGGACTTGGCGAATGCTGCTTTTATCGCGGCAGCTCCTAACCTAGGCGCGGGCACTGTTTTGAAAGAGCCATTGAACTGTTATACGCATTAATTTCTAGCTCCATGCTCAAATGGTGGTGTTGTAGCCCTACCTTTGCCGTGGGTGTTCTTGCAGCACTAATGATGTAGACATTTCGAATAAGTGAGCCGGCAGAACCACTGAAGTGTTTCTCGATTTGGCCGAGACGTTGCGCGGCGGCTTGTCCTGATTCCATCTTTCTCTATCACTAATTTTGAAATTCTTAATAAAATAATATTAACAATGTTATAGTAATATCTCAATTGTGTGGAGCTCGCCGCCAGAGATCAGTCACTGCCTCCGTAGTTTTCAATCAGTACGCCGATGAGTACAGTAATAGTAGGAGATATGAAAATAGTTGATTATCAAGCATCCACAGAGCTTCCACCCATATCAACTGCATTCGAGTACTGGTTCCAGATCGCATTGTCGGGTGTCGCATACCGGAGAATAAGAGAAGTGTGGCTGCCTGGGCCGCGCAAGCGCAGCCGGAATCTGGGGACCCCCTAAGCTTGCAGACACGCACTTACATAAACGCACCATGGGACTTAAACGACAGAAGTCCGACGCGGCCAATCATAAGTATCTTTGCATAGAAATTATAGGAAAAGCTACATTGAGTTGGCGGTTAGGTCGGCCTATTCACCAACCTCGAAGTTGGTAGATGGCCAACCAGAATAGTGGGTGGCTGGGCCGGAACATACATGAGAAAGTATGCCATGCGAAATTGCTGAGGTTAAACAACTGTGTGACATATCTCCGCATATCATAGACTACACAAGTGTTCTTCTTTCGTGTAGGAGGTCTAGTTTTATTATAACACTATGTACGGTGGATACATACAGGCTGCCGGTCTAAAGCTCTGTCTATGACAAACAGTATTTATCCAATCATCAATTATGTTAAGAATTTCCACCTATCAATCCCGCTCTATAATTTAAATCCACCCGGAACAAAATTCTGGAATATTTTGAAAGGATCGAACTTTTTGCTAGCTGCCTTCAGTTTCCGAACATTATCGGCTCCGTATCCAGTAATCGGGGACTGAGTCTTGTAGGCGTAGTGTACTGGAAGGCGTTCAAGGTTCCCTTCGATTTGGCGAAGGCGTTAGCCTTGGCGTACATGTCTGTTAGAGCTGCAGCGACCACTGCCTCGTCCGCTGCGTTTGACCAGGAGGCGGTGAGAAGAGCAACTAGAAGAAGGGGTTAGTTTACGATTCCAGTGATATTAGTAGAGATTTGAAAACCAGGTCAAACTTACGAACAAGGTTGCCACTCGATGCATGGAGACCAAGGGAGTTTCCTCCTGTAGAATCACCAAATTTTGTGACCTGGGTAGGCAATGGTTGCAGCGAGAGGGACCAGGACAGGCCATCAACACCAATAACAGACTGCAGGGAAGAGTTGGCCTAACCAAGAGGCTGGTAGTATTAGGGCCCAAATACCAGCTGAGTCAGCCGGATTTCCCTATACAAAATTTGGTAAACACCAAAACAGGGGTGCCAAATACCACCAACCAATTGCTACCCCGACAGACTGAGACATCATTTGCCCCTTTATCGTAGCCATTGAATTCTGTGAAGCTCGTAGACTGTCCGTAGACTTTGAATAGACCTCTATACATGATTGTAGTCCTATATTAGATGTTATAAGCAAGGAAAACCTTACTCTAAGCTAACCCCAAGCTACCATCTTCGAATCCTCAGGGTTATAGGAATTGGCTTAGTCATCAAGGTCTAACATGTTTCTCAGAATAGTGGACTAGATAATCTATGATGATACACACTAGGCCTTGATATGTAAGGCTTATAGGTATATAATTACAAACTTAGCTAGGCACCTAGCAGATACACATAGCAATGTTGATTTAAAGACTTGGAAAGCAATTGTTAGTGAATATTTAGGGTTACAAATAAATTGGCCACCAAATTATAATTTTCATTTTGGACTAAGAAATTCAATTCTAGCGATTAATGGGCTCACTATCCACAACGGATTTGCATATAAGAACTACTAAAAATGCAGATACCTAACAAGTAGTCAGAAAGCTATTCAGGTGCATTGCAACGAAGAGTATAATTGGACGTAGACCAAGGCAGATCTAGTACACTAGGTCAGGGTCAAACTGCAAACATTCTTTAGAGTTCCTGGAAATGCTATCCATTATTTCTGTGTAAATATACCTGAGGAGGCAGGAGAGGATGTGACTAACAAAAGAGGCTGGCTAAAGTGCTAATTAATCAATGATATCAAGGAGCAGTAGGCACATGGAAAAGAGTAGCAGGAGAAGATGCAGAAGGTTCTAGCAGATAAAGCCTTAAGGCATAAAACCACCAACTAGCTAAAGCACACAGGGTGGACTACCCATTTCAAGGAGAGGGATCTGAGCAAGATCCACACCTGCAGCCAAATGCCAGGGCAAGAAGATGATTATCTACACAGGATGGCAGCTGCGATAGACCAGTTATTCTTTGAATACTACATTGATAGGTTGAAGAGTATGCCATTGATGACACTGCTCCTATTAGCTAGCCCACATCAACTAGACACGCATAGTCGACCATTTAGACCGTTACAAGAGAAGACAAGCATAGATTGCACCCTAATTTACTAGACACAATTCCTATGCTACTGTCTAAATGTTCTCCACCTCAAAGACAACAAGTTAGTTGAGAAGCACAGGTTTCATTTGCAGTAGGGCAGTGAGAGAGGTTAGGAAAACTATAGGAGTACTTGCAGAATGCGGACTAGTCAGAGGAGGCTTTGGAGGAAGAGATTTTTGAAATTTTAGCCAGTTTCTAGATACAGCAGCTTCAGGGCAACTTGTTTAAAAGTCCACTATGGCATTTTGTTAGCATGCTAGGGATTGACAGAGATTTAAGGCAGTTTTGACCTGCACATCTGTTCACATACGTGCTGGCAAGGCTTATGTACGTTAGAAGAGCGTTGCTCGGGGAATGGGCCATTCTTACCAAGGACCAGCCAGAGATGGAGGATCTGGGGGAGCGATTTGCGGAGGTGTGGGACACTTGGCTATGCAAGGCCACCTACTCCCTGATAGGCTACACGCTCAGTCTATTGCTCTACAGTTGAGCAATTGCGAAACAGACCAGCAGTTGGCTCATGGTATTGTGGAGCAAGACGAAGGAGCTAATGTATTTTATGGGGAAGCTAATTCCCATGGACAATATCTGGAGCATGGTGGCGGACATGACCACGGATGCAGAAGACCTACTTTGGAATGTGCTGATGTTCAAGGAGGGAGACGACGTCCGATTTAAGATCCCGCTAGCTAACATTGAGGATGACCTAACACATACGCAATGGGGAAAATCGTTTATTCACAGCAACGGCATCGCAGGGAAAGAAGTAGAAATGCTAGAGAACCTTGTAAATGGGCGACGGAGACAAGACTTTCTCGATAAGAATAGGCAATGGAAATAGGGCGGTATCCGAAAGCATCTCAAAGAAGTTAATAAGTTCAAAGAGCTTCTCCTATTGCTAGTGCAATTTACCAACACCCCCAGCCGGGGAGGTGAGATAACTGGTCTACGCCTTGCGAACGGAATCAACTGAGATTGGAATGAATTTGTTATTGATGGCGAGATGGTGCTTGTCACACAGTATGACAAAACCTGCAACGGAGCGAAATTGCACACGCGCGATAATGTGGGTCAGATTACACCCCAATGAGGTCCAAGATCGCCTCCAGCGCATGCGCAGCATTTTCGAAGCCTCAATCCAAGAGGCTGAGGCTATCGTCGCAAGTATGATTAGCCACCACTAAATAGATCTGCCTCTGCATCTTCAGATGAGATTCTGCAACCTTCTTGCGAATTCAGCTATATGCGATTCTTCACAACTTATCTTACAACTTCTTGCAATGTTCTGCTTGCGACTGCCTGCGACCTATCTTGCAACTCCAACTTCTTTCGACTTTCTATGTGTGCTTGCGACTGCCTACGACCTTGCAACTCCGACTTCGTTCAACTTTCTACATGCAACTGCCTACGACCTATCTCGCAACTCAGTCTCGCAACTCCAACTTCTTCCGACTCTGACTTCTTTCGACTTTCTGCGTGTGCTTGCAATATCTTGCAACTGTCTGTGACATTCTGCCTGCGACTTCTTACGATGTCTCGCAGCTTCTCGCGGCTTCCTGCAGCCTCTCTGCATCTCCAAACCTCTCGCGTGCAACTTGTGCTTATCACATTCATACTCCAAAAAAAAAAAAAAAAAAAAAAAAAAAAAAAAAAAAAAAAAAAAAAAAAAAAAAAAAAAAAAAAAAAAAAAAAAAAAAAAAAAAAAAAAAAAAAAAAAAAAAAAAAAAAAAAAAAAAAAAAAAAAAAAAAAAAAAAAAAAAAAAAAAAAAAAAAAAAAAAAAAAAAAAAAAAAAAAAAAAAAAAAAAAAAAAAAAAAAAAAAAAAAAAAAAAAAAAAAAAAAAAATTAAACTTTGCATTCTCTCCCAAACTGTGACTACCTGTATCCTAGTGATTTATAGTAATTGATTTTAGAATACTTTATAATCATACTCAAGCTCACCAATCCAATAGTTACTTGACTCTGGCCTAACACACTTCCATGCCTCATCTAATGCCTTCGTAACAGCCTCTGGCAACGGTCCTCCCTCCATAGCATCAAGATTCTGCTCCAACTGCGCCAAACTACTCACACCAAGAATCACAGCATCCTGACCGCCATCCGCAATCCTGAGCCCACTATGATGTACCAACCAGCGAATCGCAACCTCCACAAGCGTCAATCCTTTCGACTCCGTTGCCGACCTCACAATCTTCAGCGCCTCAAATATACCTTGTCGAAAGTACCGCTCGCGATACCGTTCCCCTCTCGCGCTATCAACGTTTGAAAATCGCCCTTCCTCAGGCTGATCATTCTCAGACGTATACTTGCCTGAGAAAATCCCCGCTGCAAGAGGGTTATATGCGTAAAACGCAATCCCATACCGTCGCAGGGCAGGGAACAGCTCAGCTTCCGCGCTGCGAGTGAGGGCATTGTACATCCCCTGGTAGATCGTTGGACGCACCCATCCGTTGTTCTTGCAAATCATGACGATCTCGGCCACCTCGAAGGCGGCGAAGTTGCTAATCCCGAAGCGCACAAACTTGCCTGCCTTATGAAGCTTATCGACCGCCGCAAGCGTCTCGGCGAAGGGCACGCTACGGTCCGCTACGTGCAGGTAGAAGATATCCACGCAGTCCGTTTCCAACTCACGTAGACTCTCCTCGACTTTTCCGGGTAAATTCTCAGCGCTGTGACCCAAGGGGGCTTCGGGATGGGATTTCGTAGCTAGAGTGAGGCCGCGCTCTTTCCACCCGGCAGCCCGAGTAAAGGCTTCCTGGGTGCCATTTCCGTAGGAGCGCGCGGTATCGACCTCGTGGTAGCCGCGCGACTGGTAGACGTCGAGGACTTTGGTGAACTCGGGGAGGGAAGTGATGCGCGCTCCGCCGGTGGGCTACAGCGAGTGGTTAGCCAGCAGCGTGTGGGTATGACGTTTGGTAGGTTAGACTTACATCAGGGCCAAAAGTCAGGAGACCAAGGACGGCGTGTGGCTTAGGTGAGGTTGCTATAAGAGACATTTTGGACTTGTAGCGGTGGTGGGGTCTTGGCGGACGTATCCTATCCCGACACAGGCGTCGCTAGAGTTATCAAACGCGGTTCTGCAACGGTTCTTCGATAGTATATACAATAGCCAAACTTGGCTGGTAACTGACAGCGGATTACGGGAGTAGCAGGGTAGGTGTCCAGCTATAGTGCGGGGAAAATCATACGTGCCCGTAGTATCCGGTGGGGCTTACGTTGTTAGTTGTGCGTATGATTGGCCGCGAACTTAGCTCGGGGTCTAAATTTGGGCGTTACAGTTCGTTCCTAAACGCTATTCTACAACCCAATCATGGCTCGTACCAGTCAATTCAGAAACGCCAGAAGTTCAATGACCCTTTTGGTAAAAGTAATTATGCACGAACAATCACATATGCAGCAAAATCTGCCAAGTATCCCAGACAGCGCCAGTCCCGAAGACGAAATCCTTAGCGACGGAGACGATTCCGAGTCAACCGTAGAGAAAAATAAACTTCCACTAGTCTCACCACACGATCCCGAGATCAAAAGATCTACTTGACGCGAGTGCGACTATCAGATTGTTTTGGCGTGAAGATTTATGTGCGAATCGCCCTACAAGGAACTCTCGGTGGGATCGAACGTCAGCGCCAAACTTTTATATACCTACACACAATGGCTCGCTTGCTGAGAAATGAAAGCTTGTTAGAAATAGCGCGGTAATGTATCAGAAGGGACTACCTCCAGCAGCCTTCTACAATCAAGATATTTACCACACAGAAGAGAGGCTTTAGCCGCGACCATCACCACGTGGAACCCTACTATAATTGGCAGGAATATGGGATTACCCCGCAGATTACCTGGGTAATATATTAACTTCAACACCGGCAGGCAGGTTCGGTAAAGCGCATAGTTGCCGTGATTCAATGCCGATCGAGTTTTAATTTATCTGTAATTTCTTCTTAAACATTTTGTAGACCTTCAGACAACCATTGTAGGAGATAATTATGAGCCATGAAGGTTTCCCGTGACGGCTTCTCTGTCTAACAACTGCCTTAACAACTGCCTAATTGCAAAGTTGTTCCTTTTGTCGACTTATAGAGCACTTATCTACTATACGGTTAATTATCACCTGCAAATACAAGGAATTTGCCAATAATCTCAGTTATAATCATTTACCCTATGTCGCGATTGCTTCAAACTCCTTTACCCACAGTTATAATTGCTGTCTTTTACCCACGGCCAGCTCATTAGCAGGAAGCTCTATAAATACGAGCATAAAGGTCGCTCGTTACTCAGTTGCAGTCCGCACAATTGCAACCTCTTCCAACAGTAACAACTCCAAAATAGACTCTTGTTCTCACAATGTTGCGTTCTCTATTTATACTTAGTTGTTCTCTAGCTCTATGCCTGGGTGCTAGCTTGCAACAGGTGTCAAACTTTGGCGGGAATCCGACTGGAATCAGGATGTATATCTATGTTCCAGACAAAGTGGCAGCCAACCCAGCAGTCATTGTAGCAGTAAGTGAATAGCTAAGTGCGAAGGTTACATGCACCAAAACTAACAATATCCAGCTGCATCCCTGTGGCGGATCAGCCTCGCAATGGTACAGCGGGACGGAGCTGCCTTCGTACGCCAACCAATATGGGTATATTATTATTTACCCAGAGACGCCAAACATGAGCAACTGCTGGGACGTACAGAATCCTGCCAGTCTGACGCACGGTGCAGGCGGCGACGCCCAAGGGATCGTCAACATGGTGAGCTATACTTTACAGACGTACAAAGGTAACTCGGCTCGCATTTATGTCATGGGATTTTCATCTGGTGGCATGATGACGAATCTCCTAGCTGGATCATATCCAGATGTCTTCGCAGCCGGCTCTGCCAACTCGGGAGTTGCAGACGCATGTTTTGCGGGTGCACAGAGTGCTACACCTGCTTCAGCCAACCAGACTTGCGCCCAAGGCCAGATACAGCACACTGCTGCAGAATGGGGCAATTATGCACGCAATTCATACCCGGGCTACACTGGGAAAAGGCCGAGAATGATGATCTGGCACGGGTTGAACGATGGTTTGGTTGTTCCCAAGTGTGCACAGCAGGCATTAGATCAATGGTCAAATGTCCTAGGTGTGTCGGCAAGCAAAACTGTGACAGGAGTTCCATCCGCAGAATTCACACAGACGGTGTATGGGGATGGCTCACAGCTGCAGGGCTTTTTGGACAAGGTCGTGGACACGAGCCCATGGCGAATGTGCCGCTGATGCTGAAATTCTTTGGGATTGATGGTACAGCACAGCCCACCTCAACCCAGGGGCCGTCTTCACCTTCAGTCACTTCAAGCAAGCCTACAACGTCTATACCTTCAACAACAAAGCCTGCTACAACCGCACCACAATGGGGTCAATGTGGCGGGAATGGCTGGACAGGACCGACAGTATGTGCTTCCCCATCGACTTGCAAATGCCAAAATGAGTGGTATTGTCAATGTTTGTAGGAGTCGGATGGAAAGAGAACGTCGTCTATCTTAGCTAGTGTAGAAATTATAGTTCAGCTTAACTTAATTTCTAAAGTTGGTCACAAGCAATACCTCAAGATATCATCCTGTATGCTTTGTGAATTTGTCTCAAGGGCAAGTTGCTCCCATTCAAGGACTGTTGTATTCCGCAGATTCGCGGCGATACTGGGCCCCATGCGGACTCTAAACACTCTAGTCCCCTGAGGGCATAACTTCGCCAGATCAACCAGAATTTTGGTATTGCAGACTTTGCAGTAACTGGAGTTTGTTTTGCGTTTCTGCAGGCAGTGTAAGATGTGGCGGGCTTTGACGCCTCTGGAATCTGCGCTGAATAGGTATGAGAAAATAAGGGGAAAAGCTTCACTTGGGATTCCTGAATACAACGGCAAGAAGTGAGGATGGTTATGATGAGGATATCTTGCTATCGTATCTCGCACAGCATGCAATCACATTGGAGCCAAGACTAAACTTTGACAGTTTAAAAGTTTTATGTAATTGAACATAGCCGTCAGAAGACCTGCTTCTACATATTCTCCATCTAGTTCGTGCCGGAGCAGCCAACAAAGTTGTTTCCGCTGGCACCAGTGTGGGTGATAACACCGGCGAGTCCGCAAGACGTGTTGATGACAACACGGTCGGCACCGGGGGATCCTTTAGAACATTAGTAAAATCCACACAAAAATAACAAAACTCACCTCCAGTGTAGGCACCGCTCTTCAGGAGCGGGAACTCTTGCCAAGGGCCGGCAACAGCAAAGTTGAAGCCCTCGTAGTTGTTGTACTGGTGGGGGTAGGTGGAGCTACCGGCGGTCGAGCCGTCCTTGACGTACTGGCAGGCGGCAGCTGCAGCAGAGCTGACCTGGGCGGCAGTGTAGGAGGTGGATCCACAGGTGGTGGCAGCGCGCACCTCGAGGGTAGGGAGGGCGGCGACGGCCGAGACCAGGGCAACGGTGAGGAGGGACTTAAGGCCGAACATGATGATTGATTGGGAATGGAACTGAGAGGTTGTTGGATTGGGATGAGAGGGGAGTTACGGGCTTCATATACGCGTCGCTGGCCGTCCGAGCTATACGGCGATACGACGAAGAAGGCCGGTAGAAGCAAGCATGACAGGCACAGAGTGATGCCGCCGCTACCTAGAATGCCGCCGATGCACCTTAAATCCATCACTATAACCTAATCAGGAAGTTGTGTCTTGCATCCATGCGGGATCAGCGGATCTCCACCCGCGATAGGATCAAGGTACGGGCAGGAACGCCGCTAAAGTTTGGCGATAACAGAGTCGTGCGAATAGGGTTGGTGGAGAGCGGCAGCTGCTCAATGTCATCCAGACACTTGGCATGAATGATCTGCCGAACGTCAGGCGAAAGAGGAAGTTGACAACGACCAACAACTTTGATCTACCAGCCCACATGTTGTCGGCATATACAAACGCCGGAACCTCCCCCACGGCATGCTCCTGCTGTGCATCGTTATAGGTTCGATGACGAAACATGCTTCGGGATAACCTCCGGCGACGCGCTACATCAACCCTCGGCGTTTCTCTCTCCAAAAGTAAATATAGGGATTTGGCTGCATTTCCTTCCAGGTTCAACTTATTCACGTTTGATACGACATTAGCCAATATGACTTCTCAACGCCACGCCCTGACCGCCGCCATTTCGTCCAAGACCGACCCCTCATCAGCTGCACGTGCTCTCATAGCGCCGGCGGAAGAGAAATTCTCCACGGGGTCTCCAGAGTCTGACATTGAAGGCGGTCTGAGACCCGTCTGGGGAAGCATCATTGACGTGGCCGCCGATACCGAGCACCAGTCTCAGGATCCTCTGGTCGACGTCGTGCGCGCCGTGCAGCAGCAGAAGTTCGATGGCGCGAGCGAGGTTACAATCTGGGACGAAAAGGTCAAGGTGTGGAGTGACCTGCCTCTCTTTGGCGCTTCCGTAAGAGATGCATTTAATAGAGGTATGACCGCTGCTTGCCTAATGCTTCTGCGGTGCTGACATGACAGCTCCGGGCACTGGCTCTGCCGACGATTTCTCTGCTAGCCAGTGGCGTAATATCAATGCCTTCCTGGCGCGCCTAACTTCCCTTTCGCCATCCGTACCTGCGTTCGACTTTTCCATGTTTGGGCTGTGGACATTACGGTCGGCATTCGAGGCAACAAACGAACCCTCAACTGCGGAAGCGGATGCTGCCAAGGTGTGGCTCGAGTATGCGGGGGATGTATTGACGAAGCTGAGCAAGGAAGAGAAATCTTTCCCGGCCAAGATTGGCGCTGGTGGCGGCACCTTTGCGGATAAGGAATGGAAGGGATTCAACCCCGAGAGGCTCCAGGTATGGCAGGCAGCCCTTCGATAGTTTATAGACAGTTTTAAAATAAATATCAATCAGCGAGGCTGTACATTCGAGTCCACATCTATCCTACAGTCTAGTTCGAGTCTATTTCTCAAACTTGACAATGTCATCAACCGTGTCCTTTGCAGACTCCCACCAACCCTTCCATGGCCCCGGAAACACCTTGTCGGACTTGGCAGTGTCCACCTTCACCTTCACAGGAGACTCTGCGCGATCCTGGCTAACCTCGGGAACACGGCTTCTCAACTGCGGATACTCCTCGCGAACCTTCTTGGCGATCTCTGCAGAGTCCTGAGGATGGCCCGAGTGGAAGAGATATCTCTCATTGCCAGGGACCTTCAAATCCAAACTCTTCACGTGGATAGATGCAACGTCCTCGACATCCCTAATCAAATCAGTACATATAACACACCCACAAAGACAAAACTTACATGACAAAGGGGAACACGGGCCCTGGAGTCTCGACGTCGAAAACATTCTGATAGATGTCGGCCATTCCTCCAAGGGCGGTCTTGGATGGAGTGAATCCTTCCTGGATGCACTTGCCCGTGATGGAAGGGGCCAGTAGGACCACAAGATCAAACGATGGCTTTGTCGTCTTGATAAACTCCCACGCCTTCTTCTCGGATGCGGTTTTGGCATATTGATATGCTGGCATGATACCTGACAAGCCCTGTTCTTTGGTAATAGGGGAAAAGTCGTCCGCGCTCACGGTGATGGGTTGGAATAAGGTATCGGGAAGCGACATCGTGGATACGATACTACCAGTAATGACAACTCGCTTCACAGATGGAGCCTTTAGAGAGGCGGCGAATATGTTGTCGTTGATAGCAAATGTCGGATTGATTACTGTTTTCTCGAAGTCGCGGTCCGACAAAGGGGTTGCCACATGGACGATGGCATCCACAGTCTTCACGAGGTCGTCAAAAGCGTTTGGGACCGTCATGTCAGGAACCTCGACGAGCTTGAGCTTCCCGGATTCGACTTGAGACGCATACTGCTTGTTGAGAAAGGGAGCAGACTTTTTAATAGATCGAACAACAGCAGTCACGCTGTGACCCTTGGAGAGCAGCTGGGCGAGGACGCTTGCCCCGAGGCTGCCAGTGCCGCCAGTCAAAAGAACGGAGTTGAGAGACATTTTAAAAGTGACGGATAAACAGAAAAGTGATTATGAGATGATAATGACGACGAGAGATTGCATTATATAGTCTACTTACAGCCAACTCCCACGTCATGCCCCTCAATGCCTATCTGGCTGTGTAATCGCTAACTTGCCACTGTTCAGTAATCTTTCATTTTTATCGCTCAACGCATATCCGCATTGAAACGAAACTGAGCATTTCTGTTGGCCGATATGCATTTCTCGTATGGACTTCGAGTTAGTTTAAGCTTATTAATTGATGTCGTGCCAGGGTTTGTCAGCGAGCAACACCAACCCACCAAACACAAACTCCGAACAACGTTAATCCGTTCCTGACAAGCTCAAGCGTGCTACGTAGGCACAGCTCCCTCTATCCACCTTCCCACCACAAGATAGTAATCATGTCAACTGTTACCGCCACCGCCCTTCAAACCTCATACCCCCCGATTCTCCCTCTCAGCTTCAATGGGAACCAGCCGGAAACAATCCGCCTCTACCCACTCTCAAACTACACCTTCGGCACCAAGGAGAACCAGCCCGAGGAGGACCCGTCCGTCCTCGCGCGCCTGAAGCGCCTCGAAGAGCACTATGATCTCCACGGAATGCGCCGCACCTGCGAAGGCATCCTCGTCTGCCATGAACACAATCACCCCCACATCCTGATGCTGCAGATCGCAAACGCGTTCTTCAAGCTCCCGGGCGACTACCTCAAACCCGAAGACGACGAGATCGAGGGATTCAAGGCGCGGCTGAATGAAAGACTTGCACCCGTTGGGTCACAGTTCTCGGGCGAAGGGGTCAATGAGGACTGGGAGATTGGCGACACGTTGGCGCAATGGTGGCGCCCAAACTTTGAGACGTTCATGTACCCCTTCATCCCCGCACATGTCACAAGGCCCAAGGAATGCAAAAAACTCTACTTTATCCAACTTCCACGACAGAGTATGGACCCCACCCCCCAAACAGCTCTGTGCAAACTAACCATATTGCAGAGGTTCTCAGCGTGCCGAAGAACATGAAGCTCCTCGCCGTCCCACTCTTCGAACTCTACGACAACACTGCGCGCTACGGCCCCCAGCTGTCCGCTATTCCACATCTGCTCTCGCGCTACAACTTTGAATTCGTGGACGAGAAGGGACAAGTTGTTGCGGCGACACCCGGCCAAGCGCCAGATGCAAATGGCTATACGCCCCAGACAAAGGTTCTTGCTGGCGGCGATATAGAAATCGATGATTTTCCTACGAATGAAGAGGTTGTTTGAATCTTGCGGGGCACAAAAACGGAGTTGGCGTTGGGGAAAGCATGGCTATATGCATAGATACCATAGAACCAGGTGTAAAATATGTAATGATCGTTAAGAACAATTCGCTGCAACAAAGATAATGGTGATGCCCCATACTCATGCCTTCTCCCCCTGTATAGTAGCTACCACCTTTCTCTGGTGTCTGGCCGCCCTAAACTCTAGATACCACACGCCCTGCCAGGTCCCGGTCGCCAGCTTCCCATCCTTTATAGGTATCGTCACGCTCGCGCCAATCAAAGCGCTCTTGATATGTGCCTACAACGGTCAGTAGTTATTCAACCCAACACGTTCCTGAACATACAGGCATATCATCCAAACCCTCCGCCGAGTGTCTATACAAGTCTCCCTTTCTATCTTCTGGCGCAATGCGGTCAAGAGCATCGCTCATGTCCTCCCTCACATCCGAATCCCAGTTCTCGTTGAGTGAAAGTGCGCAAGATGTGTGTTGGACAAAGAGGTTGACAAGGCCTACTTTGTAGCCCTTTATCTCTGGGAGACTATCGACGATGTGGTCGGTGATGAGGTAGCTGCCCCTTGACTTGGGAGGCAGAGCGATTGTCTTTTGAAACCAGGACATGTCGGCAGGTGTGTGTTGGCGAAGCTGTGTTGGCGTCTCCCGCGGAAAAAGCGCGACAGAGACAAGATAAAGCGGCGCGTGCCAGAGGTAATGAAAAAGCGACGGGAATAAGGCAAGAATAAGAACAGCGAGCAAGAGAAGGGTTGTATTAACGGAATTAGCTGAAGTTGATGGCATTAAATCGGTTGGTGATGATGGTGGGGCAGTGTGGAAAGGTGGGGGGGGTGCGTAAGCTACATCACGGCTATGTCATATTGGAGTTTACCACCTCGAAAATTAGCGGAGATTCTAACACCTATACTACAATATTCATCCCTACTTCATACCCCCCACATCGTACATCGGTTGCTGATACTGTGTGTCGTCCATCATAACGCCCGACGCATTTATTAAATCATTCCAGTACTCCCAATCTATCGGTGTATTGTCCATGGGGTCGAAAGGTGTTGGATCCGCCACTGGAAACACAAGATCCTGTACTGTCCCACCATCAACTCGTTGATCAGACACGTTCGAATAACTTTCTGGGCTGGAGACAATCGACCGTTGCGATCGCAAAACTGAAATGGGACGTGGAGTATCAAGGTATGGCTGCCCCATGCTTGCAAGCATAGACTCCCGTGCTCCCCAGCTCTTAAGCGCAAGATTCCCAATTGCAACATGTAACGGGTTCTTGGTATCAGTAAGTACGTCGCTGTGGTGTTCGAAACACTCCAGAATCTCTTCCCAGGCATGATCAGCCCTATTGCCGGTACTGCAATGGCGCAATTCATTGAGAATGTATACAAATGCATCCAGCTGGAAGTTGGCTTTTACATGCCACATAAATCTGTGCATATCAGACATTCGTTGGCCTCTATTGTCGTATTCAACCATCATGAGACATATAGCAAACAAAGAGTCTTTCTCCTCCTGTGACATGGTTGCCCCTCGGTCTGGAAACCTTCGTGGGTGGCGAGCTGCCAGTCGAAGCCTGCCGAACATAACCTTGACCATCACCATCGAAAGCAGCTGAAGCGGGATGGCAGGATCACAGTTCTTTACAAACTTTTCCTCGAACACATTCTCCAGCTTGCAAATGAATGCTTCTTTTTCGGCGATCGGGGTAGAGGGGTTACCTAGCAACCGCATCGTATTATTCCCTTCGATGGCTGCTTGGTTGTGAAGCAGGCTGCCGAATTCGCATCTAATAAGACAAAAAATCATCTCTGTGACTCCAGCTTGCTCCCGAGGTTTTTCTCGCATGTTTATGTCCAGGTCAGCATCGTTAACGTTTAGAGGAAACTTGGTATTCCCACGGTAGAACATGCGGGAGGTGTCCACTCGTGCTCGTCCTGCTGTATGCCCGTCTAAAATGGCTATCTGCCAGACGGTTCGCCGTGCATACTCAGCGTCAAAAACAGAAAGTGTTTCCAAGAATGGCTCTCGGTTGAGGCCCAGCCGTTCAACGAGGCGGACAGCAACACCAGTAAGAATCCATAAAGATTGTGCCTCGTAAATGTTACGAATAGATAGCTATACAAGGTCAGCGCCTGACATTGTACCCATTAGACCACGTACCAAGAACAGCACAAAGGCTTGCAGCACCGTCGTGTCCCTCGTCGTTAGTAGACCCGCGACTGTGAGTGCATTTTTTGCGATACCTGCGAAGCGTCGGTGGGCGGATGCTTGGTCTTCGCCTAATATTTCCATACAATCATCATCTGTCATTGAGGCCACTGAACAACTATAGATTGCAAACATCAATGCTTGCATCGGCTTGGAGAAGTTCTGGGGCGAACCACTCGCGCGGCTAATCTCTTGTTGGATGGATGGCCCATGAATCATTTTTGTTAGTGGATGGACATTATCTAAAAATGTCTGCCAAAGTCGGAAGATTTGAAGCGGTTGGGGATGCAGAGAGCTCAGGTCAGGAAGCGTCGTATCCAAATCAAACAGCTCAAATTCAATCTTTGGAGGGGTGCTTGGTTCGCTATCGAGAGACTGATTCGCTATACGAATGGACAACTCTCTTTCATCATCTGAAGAAGCGTCAAGAATCTCATCACTGAGATTAGACCAGAGATTACTAGGCAGCGGCAGGGTCAGCACAAATACACCTCAATATACCCGAATATCTAAAAACTATAAATGTCACTTGCAAACTCAAGGGTATAACATACTTGTGCATGTAACGCGGCAGCCCTTCCTTTCCAGCAAGCCTCGATTTGTTGCCTGGATCGACATCACTGGTACTGGTGCTAGCTACCCCCGGAAGCCCTGATATACTAGGATCGTCAAGCTCATCGAGATCAATGCCATGACGAAGTAGAAGTTGCTCATATCTCTGAAGGCGCGCAGCAACATCAGTCTCGATCACTCGTCTCCGACGGCTTCTGGGCTTTGGCGGGGCGCCCGGAATACAGTTAACACGAGCTTTGATGCAGTTGGAGCATGGTTGCTGCTCATTTGGTCAATTCACGGGACATATTGACAACAGGTGGCCACAAACCTTTCTATCGCATTTCACCTTGCGCTGGGCGCAAAGAACACATGAGAATACTTTCGACGGTTTGGATGCGGTGCTCTGTAGTGGCGTCGGGCTTGGCTCTTCCGTGGACATTTCTGGAGATGGATATAGAACACGGGCAAGCACCCTCCAGCGCACAGTTGGCTTTGGGAAAGCAAAGCTCCAAAGCTGGTTTCTTCAAGATTGATAGAGACAAAGGAGCCAACAATGGGATTTACAACCCATAAACACAGACATGAATTAGAGTGGATGGGAGAGAACGAGAAATTAGTTGCTAATATCGCAAGGGCTGACCACGTTGTTGCCTATACCAACATCGAATTATGCTTAAATACCGAATCCCGATTCGGTAAGGTGTGTGTGTGCCATCCACGATGATGATAAGCGCCAAGAATATACCAACGCGTCTCCTCCACTACGGCCGGATAAGTACCATTACACCACATATCTGAAGAACAGCAAGGAGTAAACTCTCCTCAGCCATCTTCAGCTAACCGATCCGCTGGAGTTGCAGAATTAACAAGATCAAGTGATCCGTTGATGGCTGCTACCCTCGATGAATCCAACGAAGGACAAAGGCAAACTCACAAACATGACAACGGAACTCGAACCATGCGGGAAACCGCCTTGCACAGGTCTTTGTATGTTTCTGTAGTCAAGTTTTGCCGACGAGGGAGATATTACTCCAAGGTGGTACCATGTATCGCCTAGATATCGGTCCTGTCTTTTATTCTTATTTCCATTTGCTGTATCTTCATGTTCTTGTAAATGAAGTGGCACTCAGCATAGCCAACCAGGGTGTGAACCTGAGACTCCCTATAGAACGGACTGGAGTACTGGTTCTGCCGGAGATAATTTCATAGTGTTAATTTTATATCAGTAATTCCATCCCGAGTCGTGCCCGTATGATGCAGTTGACAACCCAAGTCCAGAACCCAAGTTTGTATTCAGCGAACCGTCCAAGTCGTTCTTGGCCTCCCAGCCCTTCACGTCATCAGCACAAACCCATTTCCACGCCACTTCTTCCTTCTCTTACCTGATCAAACCCTTTCAAAACCAAGATGTGCTTCAACTGGTGCTGGCCATTCACCGAGTATGAGGTCGAGGAAGACACCCAAAATGCCCGTGAGCGGTGCAAGATTACCCACAAGCACGTCCTCATTCGCAGCCGACATCGACACAGAGGCCGTTCTTACAGCACATTATGCCCAGTGTGCCAGAAGTGCACATGCCGATTCTGTCAGCCTCACGCGTGCCAGCCGCTCGCAGGCATGGGACCGAGATATATCGGCCCAGTAGAAATGGCAATGACCATCAGTGCGCCTCCACGCGTTGTAAGTAGCCCATACTTCACTTTCTGTGCTCTTGATTTCCGTATAAAGCAGTCTGTTGTTTACCAGGCCTAAAATGCACTGCTATTCTACTATTGTTATTCTGTTGGCTGCTCCTGCCTCATACTGCCAGCTCAATATACCGCGTCTACCTGCGTCCATTGTCGCATTGTCACTTTGTCGCCCAACCCTATTGGCGAGGCAATTTGCCAGCCGCGAGCCTTTTGACATATCTTCTCTCTTCTTATCTGATCTCAACCTTCCACCTACACAAACATCACAACAAACAACTCGGGTCATCCATCCTCAAGTACCACCACTTCATTGAACACTACCTCTACATCACCATCACACTTCATGCAAACAGGCAGCTGCCTATCTCGTCGAGGCCACGTACTTCCAACCGACAATTTCACTTTCCTAAGTTTAACATTCTTCTTTCATCTCAATGGCAAACCCAGCGAACTTCCAACCTCAAATCCCAAGCACAGTCAAAGGACCTTGGGTTCACACATTCGTCCCTCCTACTTCGAGAATGTCTTGCTTCAACAGCTCTACCCATACTTGCGGGTGCGGCTGTGTCAAGACCAAAGTCAGAGGGCCCACTTGTATATGGCCTCCTTGGCCGACCATCAGGGCCACATCCCCACCTCCATATTGTGGGATTCAGTGCGGATGTCTGGGCGGCCATGGAATCCAGCAGATGGGCAACCAAGGAGGGCCAATCATCATCAACAATGGGCCAGTTGCTACTGCTGGCCATCTTCACCAGGGCCAAGGCTGTGGCCATGGCGGAATTGCAAGTGCTTCCATGATTGATCTTTTACGCAATCCATCTCTAAAGCGAATAAGGGCTAACTTTGACTTGTTGCAGCAATACGGAAGCCGATTTGGACCAACCCTCACCGGCGGCGGGTGCTTTCAATACCCGGGCGGCCAAAGACTTCTTTGCCCACCGCAGGGGCCGATGTGGAACGGCCAGCAGTGGGTCACGAATGGTCCGACCAAAGCTGAGCATAAAGCTGCTATGAAAGACAAGGCTGATACGCGTCCTCAGGAGCTGGTCCCTGCTGATCCCGACATCTCACGCATGTATGAGGTTCAAGAATTAGATGGCAACTGGACTCGTCGCAGCCGCTACACAATTGACAGCAAAGACATCGGTCAGGTGCGATGGTATCAACGCCCAGATGGCACTTTCTTTGCCAAGCGTCTCCCATCTGGCTAGATCAAGAGGCAGATAATTTCTTGTATGTCAGGAACTTCCTCAGATAATCACGGAGACTGACCAGCCGCAGATCGTCCGGTATTTCATGACATGCAAGGCGGTAACACGCAATGGTGGCTTTTTCTTTTCGGCTTGCTATTGGGGATATTCTTGTCTTTCAACTTTCATATGTTTGGCGTTTGCTCAAGGCTCAGGCGTGATCCGAGGGATGGATGCACTGCGAAGGTTATGGGATGCCAAGGTGATCTCTTACGGTCGTATCATGGCGTGGATAGTATTGAAATACATGGGAAGGGTCAGAACAGCTCCAGAATGGGTTTTCAGCTGGGAGAGTTTGCTTGCTTGGCGGTAGTTAAGACAATCAGTTTCTGCCCATTGACTCGCTGCTCCCAATGCCCCACTCATTGATGTATGGATAGTGACCGTTAACTGAGAAACATCCCCGCAGTATCTTAGGGCGTATAAAACCAAAATCTTGCAAAACGCCTTGTATAAATCAAATACAGAGCAGTACTTGATGCCTTTCGACTTCTGTAGGTTCTAATCACATGATATTGATTTTCTTTGGTTTAAAATCATGTGACAAGAGCTAGATTAATCAGAAAGTGAACAGTCCGTGCCTTTGTTTAACCGATAAGGTACAAGCCGAGGCTGACTTACAACCTTATCACCTATCTAAACTCCAAACCACAAACCACCCTCATTTATAGCTGAAGATGTTGCTTCTCGGTCTAACGGGCTCGATTGCAACGGGCAAGTCCACAGTGTCCAACATACTCCGTGCACCGCCATACTCCCTCCCTATCATTGACGCCGACGTCATTGCACGAGAAGTCGTCGAACCAGGCACATCGGGCTATGACAAGATCGTCGCGCACTTCGGCGCCACGACGCCGGACCTCCTGCTTCCCAAAACGGACAATGGCAAAGGACAACCGCTGAATCGCCCTGCGCTGGGGCGCCGAGTCTTTGGAGATTCGGACGAGCGGAAGAAAGACCGCGCAGTGCTCAACGGCATCGTGCATCCTGCGGTCCGCATGGAAATGTACCGACAACTGCTGAGCTGTTATCTGCGCGGCTGTTGGGCAGTCGTCCTGGACGTGCCGCTGCTGTTCGAGAGCGGACTGGACACGCTTTGCGGAACTGTCATGGTTGTAGCAGTGGGGGACCCGGCGATACAGATGAGGAGGCTTCGAGAGCGCGATGCACACCTGACGGCAGAGGACGCAGAGAACAGGGTGCTGAGTCAGGGCGATATCAGAGAGAAGGCCAAGAGATGCGAAGCAAGAGGGGATGGCAGGGGAGTCGTGGTGTGGAATGATGGTGGTAGAGACGAGCTCAAGAGTGAGATTGAAAGAGTCATGGGGACGGTTATGAAAGGGAGCCCAAAGTGGTGGTCGTGGCTGCTGCTGCTTGTTCCCCCGCTGGCGGGTTGGGCCGGGCTGTGGACCTATTACCGGAATATGAAAGTCAACAAGGACTGGAGACAAGCCGAGCTAGACACGAAAGCAAAGCTATAATTGTATGTGGCGCTTCTTTTACAAACTTATCTGATTTCGGATCTACTTTCTGTAATACTTCTTGTCCCAGTCTACGCATTAGGAAGCTTCATTCGGCCGAAAGCCCTCTACATTTTACGCAAATATCATCATATGCGAATTATAAATCATGACTGTTAAACCTTTTGATCATATTGTAGCGTATTCGGTTGTGCTCTCCTTTCCGGCTCACATGGTCCTGGTGTCCAAAGCCCGGACACAACTTCAACCTTCCGTCGCCCTTGTCTCAAAACCAATATCATTCACATGGAGTCGCCAACGTGATTTAGTGAAGCCCACTACCACACAAGCATCATCCTATATTAGATTCCCTTAGTCAAATTCGTCTCTTCATGTCCCTCTCTGTTCCATGCCTACCCCCCGTTAACAGTATTCAAACATCTATACCACCGTGAGCACTTTGGGCTGGTGCAAAGACGCCCGCATCATACAGTGACAACAGCATTTATATTTCATTCTTAACCTTCGGGCTCCAGAACCGTGGCCGACCAGATCGTGTTTCTTTGATTCCTTTGATGCAGTATTATGCCACAAGCCTCCGTTGTTGAATGGATTGCTGGTGGAACTCTTCCCCGCCAAAGAAGACACAAATCACCAGATGTTCTGCAGCCAGATACAGTGCCGAGTCACTCTATGGGTGCGAAAAATAATTCTGGCTGCTGCCCAACATGTTGCAGCTGTTCCAGTGGCGATGGCTGGTCTGAGGCATCGACCGACTCACCATCCAAGAGAGTGCACTTCAAGCAACCAAAGGGGATCTTAAAGAATAGCAGGAGGGTGGATAAAGAAGAGCATATATGCTGTTCTGCCTGCTCGCCATCGGCTCACTGTAACGAGAGGCATACAGTTGGGAAGAATGGGAAAGTTTATGGGAGCAGCAAGAAGTGTGCGCCTAAAGCAGGGAATAAAGAGATAGACAATTGGGGCGAACCCCGAAGCACGCCAAATTCACCTCGAGAGTTGAAGGACACCCCATATAATAATTATCCAAGTAAGAGAGATTTGCCAACAGGTGCAATTTCACTTGTTTCTCTTGCGAATTGACAAAACCACAGTTTATCAAAACCAACTTCCGCCTTCGCCCCCCCAAACCCCTGAACAACAACGCACTTTGCAGAATCTAAGTTCTTTCATCACAAAGAATATGTCGCGACTCATCTTACCTTCCAGGGCAGAAGTGATTATCCGTGAAGATGTCCTCGAAAACCCCTCTGATCCGCGCCCAAATGCTTTCTTTGACGCCAGGACTGGAATGCTACGCGTTTACCATGGACCAATGTATGGAAACCCTGGTGGTTCGCTGGTTCCATTGCAGGCACAGCATGTTCCAATTGGAACACCCGCACCGCCAACAAGTGCTTGGACAAACCCTTGGGCTGGGATGATGGGGGGCATGACTGGAAGATGGCCGTTTAGTGTGAACCAGCGCGGAGGGGGGGGAGACCAGGGTATGCAACACGGTGGCCCTACTGGAAACAAAAACTATTCGAGGTATGGGAACTTGGCTTTCTTTCTGTGGAATTTGGGGAGGTTCTAACAGTAGCAGTGGCAACAAGTTTAATCGCTCAAAGAACAACTCTCGAGGTAAGGTAGAACAACATGGCAACGACGATATCGACAGCGGCTCATCGCCAGATACAGGAGATTCCCAACCCATGCCGTGTTCATTCAACAACGACGATAATCAGAATGATAATTCAGGCTGGGGTACTTCTAACAACAATGGCAATGACAACTCGAACGACGATGCATGGGGGACAGGAAACGACACTACGAATAACGATTCTCCTGACAATGGAGGCCAAGTGGACTCCTGGGGTACCGATAACAATAACTCGTCCGGGAATGATGACTGGGGCACAAATAACAACAATAACTCCGGAAATGATAACTGGGGTACAAATAACAACAATACATCGTCGGGAGATGATAACTGGGGCACGAATAACAACAACAACAACTCGTCCTCAGGGGACAATAACTGGGGTAGTGGCCCAGATAACTCCAACAACTCCCACTCCAACTCCACCAACAACAACTCCGGATGGTCATCAGGATACAAGAATCGACCAAATCAAAACGGGCCATCGCAACGTCTCTTCCCGGATGCAACCGCCACTGAGTTTTCGGCTGGTTCGTGGGGTGAACCTACCAAGCAAGAGTCATGGGGCGACAAGACAGCGGCTCAGAGCACGAAAAACAAGTCAGATGATACTTCGGGTTGGTGATGGAAGGCCGTGTTGGCAGAGGACCGTGAAAATCATTGCGGGGTGGGTGGCAGTTTACTTCACATCTATGGGGCGGGGTTATGCGAAGAGTGCAAGTTATCCCTTTTATCTTTATGGCTCAACTGCATAAACGTCTCATCTGCGCTGAGGGTATCACGTTGATTTGACCCTATACATGAGCTTGCCTCTATGCTCATAAAATTCGGACATTTGGAGTTCTCGAGCTACACCTTTTTAAAAAGTTTCGATTCACTATGAATGGTTCTATCTTTCTTTACATACTTCTATCAATCCTGTCCTAGACAAATACCCAGCTCTTGACGATTGCACGCCCGAGCCCGCTCAGCCTGCCCCCCTCAGACAAAGCGTCCTAAACACCCCAACCCTGGTTTAGTAACCGATAGTAATCTTATCTACGTCTCTGCAAATGCACATTCCCAAGCTCCATACCATGCCGGGTATCATGCCCTCTATGCATCATCATCTTTATGCCATGTCGTCGTATCCATCATGAAGTATTTCGTTGCCTGCGCCCCTCTTCTATGTCCATCTTACAACTTCGAATCCGTCTCTTCAAATTCGCTCAGATCACGCACGGGCTGTGGGCCTGGTGTGACGCCAAGCTTGGACTTGAATGCACGCACATCGTCAATCACCCACGGCTTGGTACCATTCCCCTTCACGGGGGCTTCCTTGGCTGTCGTGTCCTCAGAAGTGAGCTTCAATCCCTTAACGGCATCTTCAACGATCGCTGTTGAAGACTTCTTGCTCGTGCCTTGGGCACGAAGGTGCACGGCGAGCTTGGCCCTGGAAGGCGACGATGGTGAGATGTAGTGTTCAAAAAACTCGACCATTTCTTTCTTGGTAAGGGCCTTGACACTAGCTGCGTCCTCGTATGCTACTCGGTGTTAGAAATGAAATTGAATGGACGTCAGCTAACTTACAAAGGTCGAAGTCAAAGTAGTCGCTGGCAACATGTGTCCACAGTCGGCTAGATTCTTGGTCTAGATTCTTTAGCTTTTCCATGCGCTTGGTAACCAAACTACGCTGGTGTCCCTCGAATTCGGAGTCTGACATATTCTTCAGTGTCGGGAGATAGTTGGCGAGGAACGAGTCGATGCGTCCCTCGAGATATTCTGGGGTTCGCTCACTCTGGACGATAAAGCGGTAGCCAATCGTCGTAGAGGTGGTGCGAGCTCCGCTGAATACCACGTATCCCAGTTGCTCCTTTGTTCGCAGCTGGTCGAATGCTGGCTCGTGGGTTATTTGGTCCAACATGAGGCACTTAGCACGTAATGCGCGATCAGCCTTGTCCCCAACATAAAGCAGGTACTCTATGCAGTGGTTGACATTGGCGGGGTCCTTGAGAGTCTTGTGGTAAACAAAGTTGGCGCCAGGAGGGAAAATCAGGGAGCGGAACACTGGCCACTGAGCCTGTGGAAGAGCCCTTGGCTT
>JPJR01000074.1:0-33430 GCA_000750675.1 Pseudogymnoascus sp. VKM F-3808
ATGATTTGCGTTACATTACAGTCCGATGCTCTAATCCAACTGAGCTACAAAGGGGTAATTCACATAGACCTCCAGGTGGCTTAGTCGGACGATATGTCGAGAACAGCGGTACGAATTGAATAGAAACTGTAATTCTAGGAGAGTGCGTTGAGCTATCTACCTCCAAATTCTAGTTCAGCAGATATTGTGGGCGACTACGCGGGAATATGAATATCTACTTCTCACCCCACTAAATGATCTGTCGCAGCATTTGAATCGACAGGCTCCATACAACCAGGCAGTCCACACAGATCACCAGGTAGCCAAATCAGAGCAAATGTAGAGAATAGCAGTAGAAATTGAACAAAAAAACTGTAAATGCTAAGAAAAATGCGTCGAGCTATCTACATCCAAACTCTCCCAGTTCAGCCCCTCCATATGCACATTCGATCTCCCCCCTCGAATCCAACCATGTATATTCACCTCTCTCCTCCTCTTCCCTCAATCTATCAATCTACCCATCTACTTCAACTCCACCCCCGCCTTCACAGCCGCCACAATAGCATCACAGCTATCCTTCGCATCCCCAAACAACATCCTGTTATTCGGCTTATAAAACATCGGATTCGGCACATCCGCGTACCCACTCCCCATCCCTCTCTTCATCACAATCGTGTTCCGACTCTTCCACGCGTGCAGCACCGGCATGCCGGCGATAGGACTATCCTTCTCCAGCGCAATGGGGTTGACAGTGTCGTTGGCGCCAATTACAATTGTGAGATCAGTGTCGTTGAAATCGTCGTTGATCTCGTCCATCTCGAGCACGACGTCGTACGGCACACTCGCCTCGGCGAGTAGGACGTTACACTGTCCCGGCATACGTCCGGCGACGGGGTGGATGGCGAAGCGGACTGTGGCGCCGCGGGCGCGGAGCAGTGCAGTGAACTCCGCGATGGCGTATTGGGCTTTAGCGACGGCCATACCGTATCCAACGACGATGATGACACTCTCTGCCTCGAGGAGCTTCGTCGCTACATCGTCGACTGTGGTGGTGACTAGCTCGCCCTCGACCTTGTAGTCTGTGCGCGCAGTGGGCGCAGAGATGCCGCCGAAGAGGACGTTGGTGAGGGAGCGGTTCATGGCTGTGCACATGATGTATGACAGAATACTACCGGAGACACCAATGAGGGAGCCGACGCTGGTGAGGAGGGGATTTCCCAACATGAAACCCTCTGCTACGAGGGCGAAACCGGAGTAGGCGTTGAGGACGGTGATAACAACAGGCATGTCGGCGCCGCCGATGGCGGCAGTGGTTGTGTATCCCTTGGCAAAGGAGAGGACGGCGCTGCCAGTGAGGCACATAGCGGCAACTGCTGGGGCACCTGGGGCCATTGTGACGAAGGCACCCATTGTCGCGGCGTTCAGGGCAAGCATGCCGCCGTTGAGGAGATGTCTGCCAGGTAGGATTGTAGGCTTGGAAGACATACGGCCGGCGAGTTTGAGGAAAGCCACAATAGATCCGGTGAAAGTGACACCACCGATCAGGACACCAAGGTAACCAGTCACCATGTGAAGCATCGAAATGTGGTCACCACCCACACTGGCCATAACGGAACCGATGGAGGTAAGAACGGCAGCGAGACCAACGACAGAGTGCAAGGCGGCTACCGTCTGGGGGAGATCGGTAGCGGTGATGCGTCGTCCGATGACTCCTCCGATACCCGATCCCAAACCAGCGATTGCGAGGACTTGAACGAGCTGTGGTGTGGTGAAACCGCACGCGGCGAGAGAGGCGAGGATACCACTCCCCACACCGAGTATTCCAAGGAGGTTACCAGTGCGAGCAGTTGCTTGCGATGCAAGTCCAGAGAGGGATCCAATACAGAGCATAGAGCTGGCCAAGTATCCAGCCTGGACGAGCCCAGCCATACCAGTCGATGCAGCAGCGATATAACCACCACCGAAGAGTATACCCGGGATGGCGTAAAGCCATGGGTATTCCTTGGGGTCAGTCTTGCGACGGAACATATCGAGCATGCGCTTCGTGATGACAAAGCCACCAGTAACGTTGATAAACGCAAGGAGTACAGACGCAGCTCCGAGGAATTGCGGGATCGTCTCGGGTAAGTAGTTTCCGCCCATGATGAAGAAGCCACCGACACCAACCATTCCTGAGATGGCGTTGGTGACGCTCATAAGCGGGGAGTGCAGTGCGGGTGCAACGCCCCAGACTACACGGTAGCCGATCAGACCAGCGAGAGAGAATGTGAAGAGGTTACTCATGAAGAGAGGCCCGGTAAGTTTTCCGAGGGCAAGGACTGTGCCCATGCCTCCGGTGACGGTCATAACTTCGCGAGAAGCCTTTTGCCATGGGGTTAGTGCTAGAACTTCTTCCTTGACCTCTTCCACCTTTGGTGCGGGTGCGGGAGGCGGTGCGAGAGGAGGAAGAGCAGGAAGGAATTCGCCGTTGTAGGTTACGATAGAGCGCCGGACCACTTCGTCATTCAAGTCGATACCAAAGTGCTTCTCTTTAGGTGACATAGAGAGGAGAAATTTAGTGATGTTGTTCGAGTATAGCGTGGATGACTGTGTGGGGAGACGAGATGGGAAATCCGTATAACCTTTTCATATGTTAGCATCTATGCAGTGAAACAGTAATTAGAACCTACCAATCACGGTCACGCCCTTGTGAGTAACCAGTTCGCCTGGTACAGTGATCTCGCAATTACCACCGGCCTCGGCAGCCAAATCAACAACCACAGAGCCAGGCTTCATCGCAGATACCATCTACAAAGTGTCAGCTGTAAGCTATTGAATTGCGGAGCAGAATTAACGAGCCTCTTCAGTAATCAACGTAGGAGCAAGCTTGCCAGGGATCAGCGCAGTCGTGATGACAATGTCAACCTCCTTGCATTGCTCGAGGAAGAGTTTCATCTCCGCCTCGATAAATTCCTTCGACATGACCTTGGCGTAGCCGCCTCCGCCAGAGCCGTCCTCTTGGATGTCAACCTCGATAAACTCTGCTCCGAGCGATTGGACCTGCTCTCGAGCAGCACTTCGTGTATCGAATCCACGGACGATGGCGCCCATGCGGCGTGCCTATCTATGTCAGAATTTTCCTTATAGAAATCTATTGGCAACTGCTTACCGTAACAATAGCACTAAGTCCAGCAACACCAGCTCCAATGACCAACACCTTGCAGGGAGGGATCTTTCCCGCTGCAGTCGTCTGTCCAGTCATGAACCGGCCAAAGTGATTCGAAGCCTCCAAGACAGCTTTGTAACCCGCAATATTAGCCATGGAGCTCAGCGCGTCGAAGGTCTGCGCCCTGGAGATTCGCGGAATCATATCCATAGCGAAGGATGTCAACCCCTTCTGGGCCATCATATCCACGACCGGCTTGTTTCGATCCAAACCCGGCTGCAGCATGGAGATGATGGTCGATCCCGGCTTGAACCCATCCACAAAATTGTTCACATGGCTCGTAAATTGGGGCTCCTCGTTTGCCCACGTCGGGTTCCCGGCCGTCAAGCGAGGGGGTCGCACTTTAAGCACGATATCACTCTCAGTCCAGACGTTACGCGAGTTGGCGATGGTAGCACCGGCAGCCTCGTAGTCGTGGATGGGGAACTGGGCCTCGAAGCCGGCGCCGTGCTCGACCATGACGCGCTTGAATCCCTTCTTGAGGAGGAGGGCGGCGTTGGCGGGGGTCATGGCGACACGGCGCTCGCCCGGGAAGACTTCGGTGGGGACACCAATGGTGAGCTCGGAGTAGGGGATTGATTTGATGGGGGGTTCGGGCTCGGGCTCGGAGGCCTTCTTCTCTTCGTGCAAGCGCTCTGTGGAGTGGTAGAGGCTGCGTTTGGAGCGGTAGAGGCTTGTTACTGTGGGCTGGGAGATCCATACTGTGTGGTTGGCCAAGGCCCCACAGAGCCTTGTGGATGGGGTTATCATGGTGCGTGAGCTTCTATATTTGAGCTGGAAAATGCAGTTTGATTGTAGTTCTTGGTGGAAGACGGGTGGTCTTCTATGAGCTTCAAAGACGGGCTGTCTGTGTGTCTTCGGTCATGTAGAAAGCGACTTATTGGGCTGAGTGGAGATTTGAGTGTTTCTGTGAGTATCTACTACTGCTGGACGTTAGCATGACCCCAGTGGCAGTTTCTCCATATGCTTACCTTCTTATCAGAGCTGTGTTGGAGTGGAGAGTCGCGTGCCTTCCTTCTTGGCTACAGTCTATTCGGCGGCACGGCCACCCGGGTATCAAGCTGCACTCTAGAAGCTATTCACTCGCATAGCAGTCTGACGAAGCCGGCGTCACAGAGCTACAATCCCGTTGCTGGGCTCAGCTGTATCAGAGTCTTCCCAATGTAATCGGCGCTATCATCTCAAGATCCTCGCAGTTTGTCGTCGTCAACAACACGTCGCCAGTGTGCTCGTGCTCGTGGGGGGAAGAGTCAAATAGCCTCGCGGACCGATAGCTGCCGTATTTAACCAGTATGGCGCGTAAGTCCGTTGGTATGTACGTACAGTACAGTACAGCTGGACGAGAGGAACAAATGTCTCTCTGCTTATGGAAATGCCTGGTATGTACAAATACAAAAATTGTACAGCTGGTAGAGTGTTTGATACCGAAAAAAAGAAAGCAGGTACTTAGTGTCGTGTGTGGTCGATCGTAGCCGGTGAGGTACCGCTCCGAGTACCGCACCGAGTACCCCGCATAGTCCCGAGGTGAGAGGCACGAGAGGTTACAGAGAGAGGTGAGGGACCCTGAAACCGGTGCGCACGCCGGAAATACCTGGACCGAGGCGTGTTTTGATTGGTCAATCGGGGAAACAAAGGATCCGCTATACGACAGAACGACAAGCTACAGACTGACAAGAAGCTACCAAGGCGGAAGGCGGTCTGGCGTTGGTCCGTTCACTTGTTTACCTAAATAGGCATTTGCGGAGACGCGGGGAATGCCTGTGCTGTTTACGTTATGGACCACTATAGTACCACTAGATGCTCATCTCTTATCAAGAGACTGTAACATCACTTAGCATCATGAGAAACTAAATCAGCTAACTGATGGTATCAAATTCTCGGCATATCAACTACATAAACCAACGCCCGTATACAAGACTACAAGTCTTCGGGTCTGATAATTTTCTGCCCCTTGAACATCAACCAACCCATGAATCCACCACCACAGGGCTTCTCAATCTTGCTGCCCTTGCTTCCTTTGCTTCCCTTGCTGCCCTTCTTGCTGTCACTGGCCTTATACTCCTGAATCAACACATCCGGCTTAACAACCGACGACTCTACCAACTTCTCGCCTTCCGCACCCAAAGCCACAACCTGCACACTCTTAATCCCAGTCCTCTCAACCGTAAGCACAGTCTCAAAGCTCTTCCTCTCCTCCGTCCCAAGCAGCTCGCGCTTTCCGTTGGCATAAATCTCGTAGAAGCGCCACTGCTTGGTCTCGGTGTCGCCGTTCCAAGAGACATAGATGTTTGTCTGTCCCTCGTCCTCGTCCTTGAGAGCTACGACTGCGGGTGCCTCGTGTGGGATTCCGGTCCAGTTATACCTGAACCCGCGGTAGTTCTCTACGCCCTCTCCAAGGCTGCCAGAGTCCATGTAGAAGTGGAAGATAGGCTCTCCGTTCGGCTTGTATTCCGTGATGGCCCCCTCGGAACCCCAGTTCACAAGCACGTTTCCGTTGGGCTGAACCTGGGTCGAGCCCTGGGACTTGGACAGCAGATCATCTGGGGGGTAGAATCCCTGCACCAACGTAGCGGTCCAGTTCTCCGTATCGACCTCAATGATCTTTCCAGCAGACGTGGTGTTGAAATGCACCTCGCCGCCGCGACCATTCTCAGTTCCGTGCGCCGAGTTGTCGTAGATGGAGATAACCTCCTTCTTGCCGTCCTCAGAGCGGCTAAGGTAGCGTGCGTGGTGCTGGAAAGCGAACTCCACGCCCTCGCCGAGCTTGAAGTCGGTAGACTTGCCGCTGAGTTGCCAGATGATTTCGCTGGTGCGGCCATCGATCTTGTAGGCGGCGTTGGCATCTCGGGCGGAGATGAGGTAGTTGCCTTCGTCGTCCTTATCGACGCTGTTGATGTGGAAGTAGTCCCAGGCGTCGGAGGAGTTGTACCCGCTGCCTGCTTGGCCGGGGTTCAGGGGAAGGAAGGCTTCTGAGGGGTCGACGTGCTCGAGACTGCTCCATTCGAAGAGAACTTCGCCGGACTCAATGTCGAGTTCTGGAATTTGTCAGTTGGGATGCCTAGTTGTTGTTATTATCAAGGGGCCTTACCTTGGAATCTAGCATCGACAATCCACTGCTGCTCAGGGGATCCTCCGTATGGCGAAAGATCATATGGTACAGGGTGATATATCTGAATCAGAGCGGTCTTCTCGTTGATGATGATAAACTCGTGCTTATCAGTCAATCTGTGGTTCCCCGCGCGTAGTTCCCTGATGGTGTTGTAATTCTGGTCCAAGAAAGTAGTGTGGCCATGTCCATGTCCATATGCCGCGTTATGGCTCCCCTCGAAACTGAAGAGGACATCCTTCCCCTGGTACCTCCCAGCTTGGAAGTTGGTAGCCCAGATAGAGAAATAAGTGAAGCCAGACCATACAAGGTCACCGGTATCCGTGAAGATGTATGGGGCTGCCTGCAATGGTCCGTGGCGAGTGCCCTCTGGGAAACCTGCGAAGGGTGCGATGAAGATGTAGCCGCTCTCAACGTCTGCGGTGGCCGGAATGGTGATGTTGAGTTTTGGCGGGGCAAGATCCGGGCGGGATTTGAATTGCCAGTCAGCAGCAACGAATGGAACGGCTGCTAAGCCTAGGGCAAGCTTCATGAGGCTCCCCAGTCCTGTCTTCGCGGGACTCATGCTATGCCATCTTGGTCAGCTTCTGGTTTCCTCAGGGTAAAGCTCATAGATACTAACATTGGTATGGCCTCTCAGCTTGTCCCAAGAAATTAATCAAGAAAAGAAAGATTTCCGAGTGGTATGACTGCTTTTGGTTTTCAAATCGACGACAAGACACCTCAGTTGCTCACCTTGAAGATATTTGAGAGCACTTACGAATAGCTAAATACCTTAATTGGCGGAGATAGTACCACCAAAAGGAAACCACTAACCCACATTTCTGAAGCTCATAGATCACCGAATCGCTGACTTGTCAAAATGAGCTGCTTTGACGTGATAGCTTCCCAAGGACTTCACCTCCGCAAACCGGGACGCGGGGTGCTGCATGATTGGCCTCGCCGACGGACTTGGACTCCGTGCTTCACAACGCATGCATATCCAAGATAATTCAAGAAAAGTCAATATGCGAATTAGCCCATCACAAATATTCTGACGCAATTGATGGGGGTGGAGTTGGTCTCCGTTAGCACGATCTGTGATCGAGACGATATCGGCGCTTGTGGACTTCGTGTCCGCTTCTCTCCACTTTTGCCTCGGGCGTCTCTCTGGGACAAGTTCAAAGCACGAGGGCTAATGCATGCAACACGTTTTACGCACTGGCATGGCATAATTAATTACCGGGATAATTGATTGACGTAGGTTTGTTTCGTATCTTTCGCGGATTTTTTTTAAAAACATTTTCCTACTTGTCGCGTTGAATGTTCGTTGACGAATTTCCTTTTCGCGCGCTCCAACATAATATCTTGGAATTGCAGTCCGTTCTTTGGCTTCTATTCAGAAATTGAAACGAGGGCATGTTCAGAGGCTGCACCAAAAGGACAAATGGACTGCCGTCATGATACTTACGAATCTTTAAATGGAGAGGAGCAGCCGCTTCTCAGCAATGTTGCAATCGCCAGCCCTGCGAAGTCAACCTGGAAACCCCCGCCAGGGTTCATCTGGATCGAAATTGGTATTTCTCACACAGATCATCATATGTCACCCACCAAAGGCTAACTAGTTACAGCAATCTTCTCGAACGTCTTCTTGTCTGGCTTCGATGGCACGATCACAGCATCAACATACGCAGTAATCGGCTCAGAATTTAACGCTGCCAACACCATCTCATGGCTCACAACCTCCTACCTCGTCACCTCCACTGCCTTCCAACCGCTCTATGGGCGATTCAGCGACATCTTAGGACGCCGAGCATGTTTCTTCACCGCCACGCTGACTTTTCTCGTCGGCTGTCTCGGGTGTGCACTTGCTCCTGATTTGGTATCTCTGAATCTCATGCGCGCCTTGACGGGACTGGGCGGCGGCGGACTTATGACGATGGCTACGATTATCAACTCCGATATGATACCGTTCCGTGAACGAGGGATGTACCAGGCTTGTCAGAATGTCCTACACGGCTTCGGGTCTATCTGTGGCGCTAGTCTCGGGGGCGTGATTGCAGATACTATCGGATGGAGGTGGTGTTTTATGTGTCAAGTGCCGGTCTCAGCTTTTGCGTGTGTGGTTGGATATTTTGTCGTCAAGGATCTCCACTCGAGTACATTTTTGGAGAATGATCAAGAGGGGCTGATCAAGCCGAAATCGTCAACATGGAAACAAATCGATTTAAGTGGTGCTTTCTTGCTGGTCTTGGGCTTATCGGCTCAGCTTGCAGCACTAAGTATGGGGGGCAACAACTATCCATGGTCAGACATTAGAGTTGTTGCTTCTTTAGCCATAAGTGTAGTTCTACTTGCGGCCTTTGTCGTTGTTGAGTCGCGCACCGAGGCTATTCCAGTAATGCCAATGAGTATGCTTCGAGGAACACTTGCGATCTCGAATCAGATCAGCAATGTGTGCGTTGGAATGGCTGCGTATGCTGTAAGTAGCATCACTTATTCTGAAATGCGGCCACTGACAACGTCTTAGTTTCTATTCATACTGCCGTTATTTTTTCAAGTTGTCCTCCTCGACACCCCCTCAGAAGCAGGGATGCGCCTTGTTATACCATCTTTGGGCACTCCAGTTGGAGGAGTAGTCGCCGGCTTCGTTATGTCCCGTTACGGACGGCTGAGCGAACTAGTGAGGACTGGTTGCTTCTTCATGATACTGGGAAATGCTTTGGTTGCATCTTTCAAGTTCCACGACTCGAAGTGGAAATATCTGATATACCTATTTCCAGCCAACTTTGGCCAGGGGATAGCATATCCGAGTATATTATTCACATTCCTGGCTGCGTTCGAGCACAAAGACCAAGCTGTAGCCACATCAATGGTGTATCTCTTCCGCTCTGTGGGCACAGTCTGGGGAGTTGCCGCGTCGTCAACATTGATCCAGAACATCCTATCAACACGCCCCCAAGTCAAGCACCGAAGACTCTCTCTTCGCAATAACGCTACACACAGGCGACACGCTGCGGTACATGGTCTCTTTCTCCTCTCCCCGCTCCGGAACCACTGGCACTGGCGCTGGCGCGGGTGCGGAATTACCGCCTACTGCGCCGGGAAGCAAGGAGGGCGGATTAGAGAATGCACGCCTGCCAATAGCACTGGAAGGAATACCCGATAAAGACAAGGTAAGTCGCTGCACTCGAGACCACGCTCTAAATGTTCCCATTGCTGACATCTGCGTCTTAGATTCTGGATGAGATCCGACACAGCGTCACAGTGATTAAAGATCTACCTCCTGACGTCCAAGCAATCGCCAGACAAGTGTATTATGAAGCACTAAAATGCACTTTTATTGCGACCACTGTGGTTACAGTGATTGCTCTTATATCAGCATTCTTCGCTCGTGGGCGGAGTCTCAATCGGTCCTGATATTCTACAACTACCATAGATGAAAAATAATCTCTGTTGATGATTGTGGCCTCGACGTATTTTTATTATGAAGCTTTACGAAAGACATATACCTAGAATGTAAATAAAAATTTAAAATATATCATATTGTGGGCTTAATTATCGTCAATGAGTGGTCCAACTTGGGCGACATTCCTCTAAAGCAAATTTACCAGTTAGATATATGCGTAAATTTCAGGATGACTATGAACTACTGATTTCACGGCGTCCACAAAGAGCCAAAAAAAGCTTTCTAGACATAAGATGAGCTTGGACCTTGTGGCTGGAAGCTGTACTTGATCCTGAGCCGAGTGGCATTCAGCCCTAACAAGCTCGGCGTGGGGTATGCACGACCGGACCACGGCACACAGCACCCAGCGTGATGATCTTGAAAACGTGATCAATATTGCGGGTACACCTCTGGAGCTCACTTACTGACTACATTTCTGCCAAGTCCAATTAATTTGATAACTCGGACGTTAAGATGGGGAAGGTTTAAACTTTCCACGCTAATGGACTTGGACTCCGCGCCTAAGATAGGAGTCCAAGTCCGCCAACGCGGGACCAAGCACCTGGGCGATCCACTCTTGCGTGATCTCTGAATTTTCCAACAACAACTTACATTGATAAGGCGATTTCTTGAAACGCGAGGTCGTAGAGGTCACAGCGGATTGCGAATATGGGAGGGTTGATTGCGAATTTATGTCCCATTGACGCTGGCGCTGAGGGAGAATGCGCGGTTCGCTGCCATGAAGATAAGCATGGCGCTTCAAGGGGCGTTGGGGGTCAACGGGGGGGTTGGAGAGGCCGGCTTGTATAAACATTTGAAGTCCATGTATCTGATATAATAATATTGTTGAGAATCCAAGCTCTAGCCATTGAGTGATAGAAGTCATAGTATCACTAAATATGGCAACGGATACTTACCCCGACGAGAAATCAAAGCCATCTCATACTGAGCTTGATAACTCACACCAAAGCTCAATATCTGCCTCTATTACCGACGACGAAATTGATAGTGGCGCCAAGGAGCATAAGAATGCAAACTACGGCTCAACAGAGCAGCACATCTTCTCGGATTCAGTAAACTTGGGTTATTGGACTGGCGTCTACGAGGCTGCAAAGTATGAAGGGCGTCATAGATTCGATGCACTGCTTCAATGGGATTCGAGTGAAGAGAAACGCCTCGTCCGCAAAGTATGTCTTTCGTATATTGGCTTACAACATGTTATTAATATTCTTTGTAGCTTGATTTTCGGATCATGCTCTGGGTCTGGATAGTATTTTCAAGTCTTGATTTGAACAGGAGAAATATCAATCGTGCTCTTTCTGATAATCTGGTATGTCCCCACAGTGGGTTAGTATGGTTAAGCTTTTCCTGACAACGCAACGATATAGCTTGATGATCTTGGCATGAATACTAACGACTTCAACAATGGTAAACCATTCTCAATTCCCATGGAGTCCTTCCATACTAACAAGACCAGGCCAAACAATCTATTTCTTCACTTTCCTTGCCGCAGAGCTACCCGGAGGGCTACTGTCAAAGAAAATCGGGCCAGATATAATGACACCTTTTGCTGTCATTACCTGGGGAACCATCAGTGCATGCCAGTGCCTCATCAAAAACCGAACAGGCTATTATATCACCCGTGCCGTCCTCGGTTTCTCACAAGGTGGTTTTATCCCCGAGATGATTCTATATCTGTCATACTTCTACAAGTCGAATGAGCTGCCTGTGCGCATTTCATTCTTCTACACAGCCATCCCGTTAACTCAAATCATCGGATCACTATTGGCCGGCGGGTTCCTGGCTATGAGAGGTATTTCGGGGATGGCAGGCTGGCGCTGGCTCTTCCTTATCGAAGGTCTCATGAGTATCGTCGTGGGGCTCATCACATTTCTCGTTATGCCTGCCAGCATTACGGAAACAAGCAAGATACTGCGCGGAAAGGTCTCATGGCTGAACGGGAAGAATGGCTGGTTCACTCCCCGCGAAGAAGGCATTCTGGTGAACCGAATTTTGCGAGACGATCCAACAAAGGGAGATATGAATAACAGGCAGCATGTGGACCTCAAGGGGTTGTGGAAAGCGCTGAAGGATGTTGACCTTTGGCCTATTTATACTGTTAGTGTTGGCTACTGACTGTTATGATATGGTGTACTGACAGTGTCTAGCTCGGTGTTCTTGCATTTTTGCCTTACCAGCCCACTGCAAGCTATTTATCATTGACCTTGAAGAATTTGGGCTACTCGGTTTTCGAAGCCAACGTCCTCGCAATCCCTGGGTTTATTCTCTTCTTTGTCAACGTAAGTAACTCATACCATTATTTTCGGAGAGATTGAACTAACCGTTTCAATCAGGTCTTAGTGGTTGTCTGGGTCAGCGAGAAGTTTAACGAGAGGATGTTGATAAGTGCATGGAGTAATATTTGGATGTTCCCATTCTTCGTCGGTCTTGTCACCATCCCGGTGTCTGCGAGCCCTTGGGTACGATATGCCTTACTGACAGGAGTCAACGGAATACCATACAGTAAGTCTTTTAGAACAACACCAATATTTGGTATAGCATTTCTGACATCCATAGCCCATGCAATCCTAGTCGGCATGATTTCTCGGAATGCCAACAGCGTCGCAACTCGAGCAGTCTCAACCGCGCTGTACAACATGAGCTACCAATTCGGCTCCATCGCAGCAGCAAATATTTACCGTGATAGTGATAAACCATACTGTGCGTATTCAGTTCAACAGTCCACGAAGATTTAAAAATTCTAATTTTTACTCAGATTACACAGGAAACAAGGTGCTTCTCGGTCTCTGTTCTGCCAACATTGCAATATTCGTCCTAGCAAAGTTGTACTATATCAAGCGCAACGAGGCGAAAGAGAGGAGCTGGAATAAGCTAAGTGATTCGGAAAAGTTGACGTATATGGAGACAACAACAGACACTGGTTCCAGACGACTTAATGTCAGATTTGTTCATTAGATGCGGAGTCCGTGGAGAATCGAGGATTAAGAATATATTCTGGGGCGTATTTTTATTCAGCTGGTGTTACTTTGGCCATTTTTCAGGCATTAGCGACTCTTTTGGCCATTATTTTTCAGAGCCATTACATTTTAACTCAAATATGATGGTATTAAATAGTAGCGCTTGCCTCTATGAGACATTTTGCGTGATTATTATTTCTAATGATATTGTACGAATCCATCGATCGATAACCACAAAATATTATCCGTCCAGCACTCAATGCATGATTATAAGTGGTTGAGTCTCAAGGAAATCAAGTCACAGTACATTGAACATTTATGTCGTCTTGAAATCTCAAACTCATTCATAAAAGTTGCTAGATTTGTACGCAGGGAACTATCTACTGAGAAATATTTTCAAAAGCAGTGACTAAGTCCGTTGGCTCGCTGGCTAAATTTGCCACATTCTCCTTCCTCCTTATTTCTTCCATGGCCTTCACGGCTTTCCTCCACCCCATTTCTCATAATTGTCTCATAACAGCTTCGTTATTTGATTCATAGCTTAACCCGTCCGGCGAGGCTAAATCTCTTCTTGATTGGAGTACCAGTGACTGGGTTGTTGCCTGGTAGCGTAGGGATTGGGCCGTTGAGGCCAACTTCTTCAGTAGGAGGGGCAACCTCGGGATCTACGCTAGTCGCAGAGCCAGCATTTTTCTATTTGATTGTTAGTTCCACATTATTTCCAACGAGATAGGACCTATATGCTTATAAAGCCGGAACAGACGCGTAGGGAAGGAGATGTTGGATGTATATTACGTACGTTAATACTGCAGTCTGGGGAGTAGGCACCGTCCGGACCGGAGCAAGTTTGAATGGAGTTCTCTAGAGCGGCCTGGTCCCAGCCGTTGATGAAATCGCCGTGCAGACCGTAGCCAGTTGGGTCACCCATCGCGTAAACCCACTTGTTGAAGTCTGTGAAGGGCGAGGTGTCATAGAAGAATTCGTAGAAGAGACTGAAGATGGCCTTTGGGTGAGACTCTGGGCAAACGCCACTATCGTAGGCTCCGATTGCAGGGTATGCCACCTAGATGCACTGTCAGGGATGCTATACACAAAGGCGCAAAGAGCAATATAAATGTAAAGGATTGTAAATAGGACAGAAGGAAGGTTCTGCTCACGTGGGACGAATGGCTATCACTGTCAAGATTGACACCATCCCAGCAAGATGGGAAAAAGGTCTCTGCTCTCATGCGTTGGCACGGCCTTGTAGGAAGGCTGTATGTGTTGGTGCTGCTGGCATCGTCTGCGTTCAAGCATACGTGCTGCATAGCTTGGTGTTCGAAGAGCGACTCGTCAATTGTTCTAAGTTCATGTGATTAGTTCTGGCACTAAATATAAATAGCATATGGAAGAAGTTGGTTTAATTACCGGCGCATTGGGTTTCCAGTGACCATCCGCATTCCAGCTGGAGGAGCTATGGGAGTGAAGTCGGGATCACACTGAGTTCGGCCCTCTTCATAATCGCATGCTCGGTTCAGATAGTATACGGCCTAAAATATATTAGTTTTATTCAGAGCTCGTCATTGTTCTGCACTTACAGTGCCTTGAAAGTGGATCAACTCAAAGGAGCCATCGGTTCTCTGGTGGTATAGCTGCGGCTGCCAGTAGTTGCTTTTGTCTATCTTCTTATCACACGTAGTGTCTTTGGCATTAACTGCTGTATCTAGACCCATGGTTTGTTGGAAGGCAGTTCCGCCAATAACAGCGTGAACATGTGCGGAAATGGTCCCTGGACTGATGATGGGGTCCCCTCGATGAATGGTCAAAGGCTGGCAGTTAACTGTGAAAATTTGGCCATGGGCGAGCTTGATCAAGGGCAGGCTCAGGGCCGCGAAGAGCGCAGAATTCAAAGACGGCATGGTGAGGAATGAGTTGAGAGTTGAGGACTGAGAGTTGAAAAGGAACGACAACTAAATCTAGAGAGGTGATTCACCCTTCATATATATATTGAATTGATCCTAAATGATATCGCACTACTACAATCCCCAGCTCGTTTTCCAATACAGCACGTTTCCCAAAGTAGTTGGTACTTAAACGTGCAATTGGCTTGTAGTTTTCACGTTTTTTGACTTTATTTCAGCGATCATACATCAAAATGCTCTTGAAAAGCACCTGCTCGGCTTAGCCCCCTTTTTCGAAACACCGCCTGACCAGGGTTGTAGGACCTCAAGGCAGAGCTTCGACGCACCTACCACCAAGCTGCAGCTGCCGCGCCTCTTGTGATTTTAAAATGTTAAGAACATCGGCCCTTTTCTTGCGCGGATTCGCGGAAATCGTATCTTCTCCCAACATTTGAAAACGTGGGGAACCCCTGTTGGAAATGAGCAAGGAGCGCGATTCGGCTACTCAGCAAAACCGCCGTGGCTAGGGCTGGCAAAAGGTCTATCTATGTTGCTCCACGGTTCTACTCTACTACTTCTGTAAATAGAGACTCCGGACTTCCGCCCGACGTGGGGGGATTAAAGTATGTTCGCATATTTCGACAAAGCGGGAGGCTGCGGGAAATTAAGCAACCCCTGCACATTTTTGACAGGTCATCGGTACCTTACGCATATGCATACTCTGAGATTCTACGTCACTGTATCAAAATGTCTCAAGTCCAAGTATTGTAAGACCGTTTATAATTCCCCTGAAAATTGTTAGAAGTATAAGACTGTCTACAGATAAATCATGACGAACATGTGTCCATGTCTACCGCTCGCTCCCTTAGTATAGGTCAACATGAGATGGCTTCAGAGAAGTTAGATGGTATTTAGGGCTTTCGGCCGCGATGGCCCGCTGGGATGTTGGATCGACAGTTTGTATCCTTTTAGTAAAACACCAACCACTCGAACTGGAATCATGCGTGGAAGTTTGTGTTAAATAGATATGCTGTAGGGTGGGGCTGCCACATACAGTACTGAGCGAACCCTGCAATCCCCCACCTTCTTACCCCGTTTAATATGACAGATTCTTCTTCTCCACAAGTATTTAGGGTTTAGATGTAAATGCCACCAAGATGGCTCGGCAGATGGGATTACTAGTAAAAGATGGCCAAATATTGTCATTCCGAGTTTCCGCTTGTACGAACTACACCTCCGGCGGTTTCTTCACTTGGCTTCGGAGAAATGGCCATGTGGCTGATGCAAAGCCTGGCCCTATTTTGACGTCTTACTACCTTATTCTGAGATATCGTGTGGCAGCCACAATCTCATTTCCCCGCCATTCGCCCGCTATTCCCTGCGCAAGTGATGAGATATGGTGAGTCTCCCGTGCAAGCCGCAGTAGAACCACAACGTCAAGGTCTAACAATCTGTCAGCGCAATGGCCAACTTCTGTACCGCATCTCTCCGCCCTAGGAATGGCCTGTTCTGATCAACGCCAAACGAAATGTAGTAATCGCGTACATTCGTGTGCCTAATCGTCGTCAGTTGATCCGCCACTAAACTTTAGAAGCCGCTAGCTAGAAGAGCCGAAATAGGGCCTATTACCTCTGGCTCTCCAACAAGCGGGGAAGGTGTTTCTGTGCTCGAGCCAGATAATCATTTAGAGAACTCTAGTCGACTGAAAGTCTGAAGAGGGGTTGTTGATAGCATTATTGTTTACAGTAACTGCAGTTTAAGTAAATGCGTTGAGTCACTCAAAACTACAATCAATAAGTCAGCTACTTAGAAATGAGACTAATAAGATAGATTCTATTATTTCAAATTGCTAGAATGAATATTGAGCTATGCACGGGTCTTTGTCCAGATGTTTTGGCGGCACGCGTATCTAAATACCTCCCCGGGGCCTCCTATGCGTCGAAATCCCGACAAGATCATTCCCCGTTCCTCTCGCCTCATGAATTACCCTGAACTCTTTCAACGCCACTGTGCAAAACTCAAACGTATAATCCGTATTATAATCATCCCCCACACGCAACTGCGTCGCGCGCGCCATGCATGCCTCATCTTCACCCCCAACCTCTAAAAACTCAAGCTCATGGGCGCGATAAATGGCAGCCCCATCGCTGGGATCGAAAACCCATACACTCAACGTATCGGTCGCCTCGACGTAGCGATAAACAGAGCGCCGAGATGACAGCGATTTTTGCCCGCTAGTAGAAGTAAAGTCGCCCTCCTCGATATACAGATACTCCATGTCAACGCCCACCTCGGAAGGTGCACGTGGATGGAATGTGCCTGTCCCTAAGAAGGTGCCGGAGGACATGCCGGTCGCCTTGCCCTCAGATCGGCGCTCGACTTCCCAACGACCCTGTAAGGCGCGAAACACGGCGCGGGCCCTGAATTTCCCCGCTGCGCAGGCGTCGATCGTCGATTTTAAGTCTTCCATCGTTGCCATGGCTTCTTTGTGGTCGTCTGTATTGGCGAGGTAGCGGGCTGGGCTTATAGGTCCAGCTCCGGCGTTAGGAAACGGGGAGTCGTTCCGTTCGAGCCCGAGTGTGGAGGATATTTCCTCCAGGTAGCCGATATAATCGCTGAACCAGTACTGCGGTATGTCGGGTCTTCTCTCCTTCATCGCTTGGCGCAGCGATTGGAGATGTTCCAGTGATTCATCAGGATGGTTCGGAATCACCGCTGCCCCAGACCAATGCGCCGCGAGGAGACGCGCCTGCATCTCCATCACGCCCCAGTAGGGACCCTCGTAAAAGCCGATGAAGCCCAAATCTGGAATAGCAGGGTGGAATGTCTGGTAGTTTTGCAGGAGGATTGGGAGGCGAGCAGAGGTTTCGTCGTATTCGAGGGTATGCTTCGTGGCAGGGCTGAGGAAAGAGAGGGCGGCCGTGGGAGTGTAGCCGTTGGCTACGACGGAGGCGGCGATATTGGGTAAGTAGGTTTGGGCATCGTCGTTGGAAGTGACAATTACGTTGACTGTGTCGATGTCCTGCTCTTTATAGCCGCTGACGCGCCCAGCAATAGGTACAATCAGACCTGAGCGAACAAACTCCGCGTAGCTCTCACTCAGTGTGGCATATGGAGTTGTCTGCTCGGTTGTAAACAATGCCGCCGCACCAAGTTCCTTCTGGTCACCGACTGCGGCGTGTATCGCAGTGTAACGTGCTGAAGCAACCTCGAATTCGAGTGGTCCTGAACTGGATACAACTGGACCCGGCTGACGCCACTTCAATTCGTATATTTTGAGGTCAATTGGCACGAAGGTGTTGACACTGTCTCCGGGAACAAATGGGGGGATAGCGTAGAGTGGCCTAGGCGTTACATGATACACCTTGACGCCTTCAAATCTATTGTTGTGAACAGATGCATTCGGGCTATACTGCGACGAGGAGAGCTGGAAAGCTATATTGCTAGCAACTTCGCCGGCTGAGTTTCCCCCACCATAGACCAAAATGTTCTTGCCGGCATGAGAGCTTTGGTCGATGAAGAGATCATCTAGCTCTCGAAACTGAGAGGTATGCAACTCTTTCACGGTGTGCGATGGCGAGATCAAACGAGTAGAAACACTAGGCCTTGAAAAAAATCCTGCTGCGTTTATCACGTAGTCAAAGTACGCCGTTTCCTGCTTCGTGTTTGCTCCTGCTGAATCTCTTGGTTCTGGTCCGTCTACCGTGGTCTCCGACACAACCTTCCATCGATGGCCGCCGTCGTCTTGATTCTCGCGGTCGACGCTGATAACACAGTGCTGCAGTTTAAACGTGCTGCTCGGCACGTATTTATCCCTGTAGAGCTCAAGATATTGTCCTACCTGCGCAGCGGCGGGGAACATCGGCACGTGGCTTTCTGCGGTTCCCAGAGATTGCCACGACAGGTCTGAGAAACCTACTGTAAACCTGCTGAGGTTCGTTGGTGTTCGAGGGCTTAGATATCCATCGGGCTTTGACTGCTTTGGAAAGGCCCATATGCCTCCAATCTTGTCATCTTTTTCGTAGACAGTGACTTCGAACTGCTCGCCCTGGAGGAACGTCTTGGCGGCGACGAGGCCACCAGGACCAGCGCCGATTATACAGACGGATTTCATCAGGTTAGCTAGAAGCCTGTTTTCGGGAATTTAAGAGGTGATTGTTTGATGCATCGCAATTTGTACGAGCTCATGATGTGGCTGTCAGCTTAGTCCATAAGCATTGGATCATCCACTCTTACCTTATCCACAGTGATACCCTGCTGCGCGACGACTACCCGATACAGTAATCTCTATTCATAGCTTTCCTGCGAGCTAGCTCCGAACGCCGCGCCTAACCCGAAGGGGATGTAAAGTACAGTACAGTACAGTACAGTAGCCCAGCGTGAACCTAACGAAAAACCATGCTGGGGATATAAACTCATTTCTCGAATCTTGATCGAAATCGACAAGAGAATTGTAAAGTTTCTCCTGAACCATGATGGGACGCTACTGTTTGTTGAGTGGGGATTATCAGTTACTGTAATGTCTGGTCGGTACAATCGCAGACCATCATTGCATCACTAGCGGATAGCCGCTGGGTCACCTCAGCAGTGGATGAAGCATCCTACGGATCCGTCCGTTCTATTAGCTATTGAGCCAGATACTATAAAGGCATATAGCTGGACGGGTTTAGATGAGGTTTTGGTAATCATCGACACAAGCCGCCTATTTACACGCTCTCCGTCTGTAGGAACCACTATCGCCGCTATCGCCATTCGCAGCGCAGGTTGAGCTTCAGCTTGGGGTCTTGCCGCGTAAAGGGTTAGTGCTCTTAAATACTGAGTATTGGGTATGCTCGTAAAATGCCATGTCGAGGAGTAGGAATAACAAGGTGGTGCGGTACTTTTTTATGCCTGAGGATTGGTTAAAGCTCTCATACCAGTAATAACATCTTATTCTATATAGGGGAAACTCTACATAGGGGAAATAATCAGATAAAGCGTACTGGACAAATGACTTCGATGAATAACTTAGTAAGAACGAGTCCTATGGCTGCTACCCAGGCGCTGCCAGCAAGATGGGACGTGGCACTCTCGGGTATAGTGCTGGGACCAGGTTCAGAGCTGGCAGTACTGTTATCACCATCGAACTCAACCCCTCCAACCCAGACCTTAGTGATCCTCCTAGTCGCTGTGATATCCGTGGTTGGGTCACCATCGATAAGGAGTAAATCTGCACGCATTCCTTCCTTAATGATACCTCGATCAGTCAGCCCAAAGTATTTTGCCGGCAAGACCGTTGCAGCGTTCAGAGCCTCAACTGGGCTAAGCCCTGCGGCAACGAGATTCTCCAGCTCGTCGTGAAGACTGCTTCCGTACAGGACCATCGCTGGCAGCAACGGCTGCATGTTCGCGTCGGTCCCAGCGAGTATAGGCACCCCCGCCTTGTGCAGCCGTGTTACAGTTTCTGCCGCCGCCGAGTACGAACCATTCTCTGAAGGGTCCTGCTGAACTATGGCGCGCATCATGGTCAGCGTCGGGCATACGATGGTGTTTCGGGCCTTGAACATCTTGATAAGCCGGTCGTCAACGGCCTTGTCCAATGTCGAGTGGTGGATCTGATCGACGCCAGCTAGTAGACCCTGTTCGTACGCAATGTAGCTTGATGTGTGTAGCACCACCTGTTTCCCAGACCGGTGGGACGCCGCGACTAAAGCCGTCTGTTCGCCTTGACTCAATCCAGGTAGCGGCGCGCTGCCGATGAGCTTAATGAAGTCTGCGCCCTGCGCTACTTGTTTAGAGACAAATGATAATGCGTCTTTAGTGGTGTTGATTAGGAGAGCAGCATCGTTTGGGGGAACCATCTTGGCATGTTGACTATTAGGCGATGTAGCAAAGAACGACGCCGAGACAATAGATGTCAGCCCCGTGTGGTTGTTTAACGAGGCGCAGAATTGGGGTGCTGGACAGAAAGCACTGACGGCGGTGGTGACACCGAAGCTAGTCATGTTGATCAAGTGGGAGACGTTGGTCGGGTGGGAATGGGAGTCAATCAGCCCAGGAAGCAGCGTCTTTCCTTGAGCGTCGTAAGTCTTCCCAGGTGGGCAAGAATCGCAGGGGCTGCCAATGAGGTTTCCATTGATGACAACAGTGCTCAGAGGGAGAAGAACGGTGCCATTGAAAACGCGTACATTGTGGAGGATTATAGGTGTAGAGGAGATTTCGCGGTTGTGGTTGTTGATGGAGCGCGTTGCAATGTTGGCTGCTGTGAGGGAGTGATAGTCTATCATTGCGAAATGAGAACTATCTCCATGGAAGAGGCATGATCGGGCTGTGGGCAGAGAAAAAGACAATAGAGCAACGAAGAGAGTAAATGCCCTCGAGGAGACCAACATAATGACCATAGTATAGTAGTAAGTCTCTGCGTTTCAACAAGTAAATTCGATAAGCAGATTTAAGGTGCAGATCTAAAGAGATTCAAAAGTAGATTCAAACATAGACCCAAGAATAGACAGCAACATCCTTTCTACGGATAGCAGACCTCCTATTTATATTTTTCATGTTAGCTTAAAGTCAGAAATATAAGCTGAAAGGCATCTTATAATCCTAATGGCGCTAACTGATATCGCACCAGCACTAGCAATCTTATTCGCTGGACTCTGAGCGATCGCCATTGAAATCATCACGTGATCGCAGGTTTTGTCCCAAAGCGGCTACGCGGCGTTCTTCGTTCGGGCACCATAGCCACGGCAGCGCTATGGCACCTGTTGATATAATTATCAGCGAATCTCCCAGTACTACTGTACTGGCGATTCGCCTTCAGGACGGATGCCGCTCCTCTTTTACTACCACTATACTAACTCTCCCTCACACTGCCCTGCATGGAATCTACCCAAAAGGCCGGATCCCGGGACGCTCGGTTGAAGAGCAGGGGGTGTCTGTCGTGCATCCGGATGAAAGTCAAGGCAGGTGAATTCTGACCAAAACTTAGTGATGTTCTCTCACATTTTACAGTGCGATGAAACCAAGCCACACTGCCAGAGGTGCCAGAGAGGCCAGCGAGTTTGCCCGGGCTATCGAGACCAGAACGCCCTCGTTTTTCGGACTGAGACGGGGCCCCAAGTCAGGCGAGGCCCATCTACCAAAGCCCTCGTGTCTACGAGCTCCAACTCTCTACCCGCTTCAATGTCTACTGACTGGTTTCAATGTGCCGTCTCCTACTTTTTTCGTAACTACGTATTAGCGCCGACGAACGGTTTTCCGGGGTACTACCCCTTTCTCCCACAGCTTTATGAATCAAATCCTGAAGCAGGATACTTTCGAAACTCAGTCGAAGCAATTGCACTGGCAACCTTCGCTAGAGTCAAAGACATGAGCCCTTTCTATTTCCGCAGATCTCGTCAGTCTTATGGATTAGCCGTTAGCCAACTTCGATCCGTGTTGAACAATGCTTCCGAGGCATATTCTTCAGCTCCTGTTGCAGCGGTGGTCTTATTGTGGAAGTACGATGTATGCAGCGAGCAGTATTATATTTCTTTAGAGCCTAGGTAACTCCGGCTAATAGCAATACCCTCTACTTAGGTCATTATAGGTGAGGACAAACTCGAGTATGGAAGCCCACACCGCCATGGTATGCAAGCCATCCTACATGCACGTCTCGCATCAGAAGCAGATGGCGACCGACAAATCAACCGTTACATCCTTGCGACAACGCAACTTCAGAACGTTAACGAACCATTGTCCGCTGCTGGCGCCGCTTCGGCTATTGCTCCATCGCCACCCTATGGTCCGGGACTGGCTCTTATAGAGGGTTTGCTCCCGCGGCTGGGTAACATTGGCATAGCGAATGCCAAACTGTTACATGGGAAGCCGCCAAATAGAGTGGAAGCTGCGGAGTGTGTTCGACAAGTACGGCACCTTCTGGAAGACTTAAAGACTTGGGAGACATCCCTACCTGAGAGATGGCGATACAAAACGTATCCTAATCCGGCAGCAACCAGCGCAAGGCCATTTCCCGCGACGGCATTGGTCTTTCCTACCATATCCGTAGGCGGAGTGTGGGTGGCTAAGTGGCTCGCACAGCTATCCGTTCTTCGCAACCTGATTCTTCTTGCACCTATTGCACTCGAAATGGGCACTCCATGCCAACCGCTCATTGAGATCCGAGAGCAAGTGAGATCCGTAGCTGTGCTTCTCTGCTCTGCCGTTCCGTATCTGCTTGGCAATGTTGCCGACGATGGGCAGGGGAAAGATGCAGAGGACACGCCTGACATTGGGGCTTTCTTCGCAGTACGCGCGCTCTTTGTGGCGGCCAAGCTTCCTATGTTGTCTGAAGAGCAGGTGAGCTGGATGTTAGATCGGCTAGAGGAGATTGGTCGAGAGAGGGGGATACACCGGGCGCTTCTCCTGCGAGAGTCACTTATAGAGCGTGGAACTGATTTTAGGCAGGTACCGGGGAGAGTATAAATTCTATTCTCGTTACATGTGAGAAGGCTGGAACATATTGACACTTCAAGTTTCCACAGCAACTGTGAATAAATCCGTGACTTTTGATCACTCACGACTGTAGCTATCAAGGCTGGTTGCTACAAAGATTAAAGCAAATAGAAGATTCTAACGTTTCAAATCCTTAAATTGGTGATTATGCAGCTTAGAGCTGCTCACTTTATAAAGTTAAAAATTATCTCTTGAATATTAAGCCCTACTCGCTTGAACCCCCGCCCGTCATCATCACAATCAATGATGCTTCTTGTTCGTCGAGAAGACGTATTTCGCGCGCAGAACATATGGGTCATCCGAAGGGCCATAGATCTGCTTCTTGCTTCGCTGCCACTCAGGCTGGTTAATCGCATCAATCCAGTCCTCAACCTCCATAACGATGCATCCGTACGCTGGTACAGTACGTCTGACATCGGTTCCCTGAGTTGACTTCACGGCCAGAGTATCTAGATATGGTATATTAGCTTAAGTTTTGCAAACAGTCACTGTTCAAGGGGCCTCATACTGTCGTATTGGTTGCAGGTGAAGATCTGGAACGCCTCCTGCTCGCTGAAAACATCAATTTGGATGCCGCTCCATGGGCTGCTGAGGACGGCAACTGGGTTGGAGCGCCAGTCGTATGGGCCATCTTGTTCTCGGTTCACGAGGTAGCAGGTGTCTATCGAGTGTTAATAATACTTCAGTCGCAACAAAGTGCCTACTCACCATATCCGGTGCAGCCTTCGCCACAGTTCCCGACGGCATCAGGGCTCGTGAGATTGGCGCCAAGCTGCTTTGGTGCGGACCAGAAATCGTTCACCGAACCAGGTTGGTTGGGAAGGATCGTTCCGTCTGGAATCAAGATAGAGTCAACACCAACTCGTTGGCCAGAGTGTGGTAGCCACAGCGAATGGTTCAGAACTGTTCCCGTGTCGGGGTTCTGGAAACCGTCAAGATTCCAGTAGGTGTGGCTACTAAGCATGATAGGGGTCTTCTTCGTGGTTGCGTGAGCAGTCATGGTGATATCCCAAGTCAGGTCGTCAATCGTGTAGGTGATATAGCTGATAACTTCTCCTGGGAAACCTTGGTTGCCATCTTCATCAGTAATGGTGAAAGTGATAGAGTTGGCCGTCTGTGCAGTAACATTGAATTCACGGTAATCCCAACCGTTTGGTCCTCCATGAAGAGTATTAACTCCATCCGGGTGGTCCGGAGTAGGATGTTCATTTGGCAGGATGTTGTAGGTAACGCCATCGATATCAAAAGTAGAGTTCTTGATACGATTAGCATATCGGCCAGGTACGGCGCCCCAATGCGCATGTATGGGGTCTTCAGCGTAGTAGGTGGCATTGTCGAAGCCTAAGACAATATCACGCTCACGGCCCTCTGCATCTTTGATGAACAAGTTCGAGATGCTAGCCCCGTAACGTATGAATTGAGCTCGGAGATGGTTTGAAGAAATCGTGTATTTTCCATCATGGTCTGGCCCAAGCCCTGTTGCAGCAGCTGGTGCCAACAAAGAGGCAAAAAAGAGTAGATTTCTAGACAGCATCTTGCATATAAATTATGAGGTTTGCAGAACAGCGGAAGGCAGAGGTGAAAGGAAAAGACAATCTGAAGAGGGGAAAACAAGGAATATCAGTCAAACTCGGCAGGAGATATTCCAGCTAGACTTCAGGAACCAGGGCCCCCGGGATTGGACTGCATGTTGGAAATCCATGGATGAGCAATTTCGCAGAAGTTCGGGGTTACTCTGTACCACATCCCAGAAGTCTCAATGACGGAATGATCAGCACAAAGGCGGGGAATTGAAGCTAACGCTTACGCTCCCTTCCCAAATCCCTGGATACAGTATAGCTACTGGAGAAGGGCCGAGTAGCACAGCATATCTACCTAGTTGGTCTGCACTATTCGATTCCTTCGCGTCAAAACGGTATTTTACGACATGCAAGACAAACAGGTATTAACTCTTCACGGTTGCAGTTGCAGTTGCATTCTGAGAACCATTGATCATGCGGGAGTCAAGGTCCCATCCGGCGACGGGTGAACCCCACCGGAGGTCAAGTCGGACCGCCGCCAGCCACCAGCCAAACCCCGCACTGGTTCCCCAACAACAAGTAGCATTTGCCATATTGATCAAGGTTTAATTCCGAAAGCCCAGGGGCATATGTGAGAGGCCGCCTAAATATTGCGGAATTATAATATCCGACCACACTTCTCTATTGTGGTTACAGGCCTTAAATTGGTAAACAAGGCGTGCAATTGCTCGCCCGCTCATAAGATTGAAAGCGATCTCATACTTGCTTCTCCATATTGCCAGTTATGACGGTAAATTATCACAAGCTCAGATCCACTTTCCCCTCTTCCTACCCACAGAGCTTATCATAAGTGCTATAGAAGCAATTTAAGCTTTGCTGGATCACAATTGCACGCGGCAAATGATTGTTAGTCGCCCACGAGCCTCGCGCAAGTGTTTAGCCTAAGCATAATCGTATCAATTCCTATTTTCGCATTCTATCTCTACATAAAAAAGCATTTTTGGCCAGCCCAGTTCTATTCGAGCATAAATCAATATCGCAGGGAATTTAAATCGTCAAATGAGTAGCCTCTCTCCGGATAATTCAAGTCCCACATGTCAGAGCTGGAAGTCTCGCTAACGCCAGCCGAGAACATCTCCGGAAACGCCAGCCCTGAGAGCTGTATCTCGTCTTCACTATTGAGTGACAATGGAGTGAAAGGTTGATATGCGAAGGCGTCAAGGTCGAACATCGGTTGCTTCGGCGGCAAAGGGAGGCTTGCGCCTACCGATTGGCTTGACGTCTTCTCAGCAAGCAGGTTCTTCAGACCGGTCCTCGCTGTGGTTGCAATATTCCACGAATATGACATCTCCAGCAGTGCGTCGTCCAAGACGTGTAGATCCTTTACCAGCGATCCTCGTCTCTCACCATCACAAAAGTCCATCATGGCGAGAATCGCGTCAGCTGCCGTGATACCGCCGTGAACCAAGTTGAATGGGACTTTTGTGAGCGTGTATTGTGACCGGAAACGTCGCAATATGGACAGAACAATATCAACTGAAGCTCCGCAGATATCAACGGCGTCTGATATGAGCTTTGGCTGATTTGGTGCCTGTGAACCCTCCCACAGCGGCTGGGGGTCAAGGAGGAAAGGAAGGTTCAGAGAAATCTGGGAGATGTGATAGAGCATGCTATTACTGTGTTAGCCATAGCCCATACAGTGATGTAGAGTTAAACTTACTGTAGAGCTGCAATACTTGGTATTACGGCGTCAGAGCAGGAACCCCAGCGATTCCAACGGAGTTCCCCTGGAAGAGTGCCATGCCAACCCCACAGTCTGGTATTTAACTCGCTGACAGCCACTTCGGTCCAGCGACGCGTGGTTTGTTGCTGAGCAGACCCTTTGGACGAGAAATCTCTGGGAAGTAGCATGTCATGTATGATTTTTGATAGCTCCATCTGCTTCTCTGCTGGCGAAGTTGGGTCTGTGAGTGTTTCGGGCTCTTCCAAGTCTGATAAGCCGTTTTGTTCTAGCCAATGGTACCAGATGGAGTGTGTCCTATACATGGAGTTAGCGAGTTATCACTATTGCCAAAGCCGTGAGAAATGCTACCTTTCAACTTCTTTACACCCCGTTGATTGTACCTGCTTTGCTATCACAGGCAACCTGCCTAGCACTTGACTGATCATTCTAGCGGAGGGTTAGTCTTGTCCGGGTCAAGAATGCGCAAACAGGGGCAACTTATCGGATTTATAGCAGTTTGCAAACGTACGCCGTCGAGAGTCAATGTCTCGCGGGGTACTCGGGTTGCCGTGACTACTATCGTTTAGTTCCTCACACATCCTGAATGCGATACCTTGAACTCGTCAGCTTTGCATGTTGGTAACTGTCATTTCGGAAGTCATACCAGAGAGCATCCACGCCTGCGTGAAGTTGCTTTGGCCGATTTGGTAGAAAGAGCAAAGGGTGAGAGTCTGAATAGACGATTCTTGGGGTTCCAGTAGTCCTCCAGACTCCAGGCTTCGAATAGCGGCATCGTAGAAGCTTCCAGCGAGGTCTCTAATCGGTTTATCCGGGGATAACAACGCTCCAAGCGCACAGATACTGAATTCTAGACTTCTAGAGGAGTGTTTGCTGGTATACGAATGGTTTAGGAAGCCTAGCAAGAACTTGTCGCGGTCGACAAACATGCATTGCGGGTAATGCCATCTGAAGAACAGCGCCACACACTCGGCGATAATATGGCCATCAACTTCGGTTTGGACATCCACGTGGGGTGGTTTGTACGATGTGGAGAAATGTGTGGAGGGGTTTTCGGCAGCTGATTTCAGAATCCTCGAACTTCGAAGGCTACTCGGCCCGGGGTAGTTTGCTTGTCCTGGTCAACTGTTAGACATCCCCAGGTAACTGTCCAAGAAGAGAGTGCTCGACTTACTATCTTGACCAGAACCGACCATTCCGCCCCAGTGACTCCCATCAGAACTCGGCGAAGCCACCGATCCCGCATCCTGATACACCGGCGCAGGGGACTCAAATCCGAAATTACTAGGCTCATTCGCGACACCGAGATTAGAGCTCCCAGCAGCTGGATTCAACTCATGCAAAAGACTCTCCAGCGCCCCGACTCTGTCTTCAAGGGCATTCACATACTCGCGCGAGATGGGCGCGCGCTTCATTCCGTCACCGCGAAACTCACACCGCACTCCAGCTGCGGTGCAGCGTTGGCAGGGAGAGGTTCTTGAACATTTAATCTGGGAGAGGTTAGAAATGGGATCGCATATGTAGAATTATGGATGGATAAGACATACTTTACGATCCTGACACCGCTTGCACCTAGAATTAACCCATCAGTCAGTGATTCCCCGACCGCCTGCTCGTGATAACATGGAAAACTCACGAGACTCGCCGCCTCTGATCAACCTGTTGTTTATTCATTTTCACCTGGTATACTTCGATATAACTTCTTACACAACAAACAAAAACGATAGCCAGAGGATACCAACGAAGGAGAAAGTAAAGTTATCCACGACGGTAGCTGGTCTGGTCCCAAAACAGTCTTGGCGAACCTGATCCAATCGCCATATCACTTGCCAAGCACGCAATCAATATCAATGCACACCCCTCACTGATAACCGAAGATAACGAGACGGCCATTATTGAGCTTACTAAGCCACGTGAAGGAGCAACGAGCACGCTGTTTATAGAGGAAGCGGCAGGCTTGGGTCTGGCAAAGAACGAGCTACGTGGAGGAGACATAGAGACGACTTGACTGTCAATAGTAGAGACGAATTGGTTGGGGTAGCGCTCAGGGTCTGAGTCGTTTAAGGAGGTGAAATGGAGCATCACCTGCGTTAAGGGTCCATTCTCACCATATACACAATACTCATACAGTTACAGTAGTCACTCAATCAAAAGACAATTCATGCTCAAGAAACAAAGATTCTTCATTCATCCTATCCCCTTATCCTCCTATCCTCTCTCTCTCTCTCTCAGTCTTATTCCCCAAAAGCTAAGAAAACATAAAATAACAAAAAAAAAGAACACCCCCCCGCCCAGCTCCGAAGCCAGATAGATATATTCGCAAGGCTCATCCAACAAAAACAGAGCGGGAAAAAGAACAAGAAAAAAGGCCAACAAAAAAAAGCTAGCAGAAAAAACACAGGTGTATACATAAACGCGTACATCCATACAACCCCCCCGTCTCCCTCCCCGGGTCATTAAAAAAGGGGGGGTCAGAAGGGGGTAGAAGGAGCAAGGAAGAAGGAAGGGGGGGACTAGAAGCAATTCAAGCTCCCCTTCTTCTTCTTACTCGCCACCTTCCCCATCCGCTCCTCCAACTGCTTCGTCACCCGCTCCGCCTCGCCGCGTTTCCTCCTCTCCGCCTCCCCGCGCTGAATGCTCCATCTCGCTTCAGTGCCCGTACTCTCGCTCTTCACCCTCTCAAGCTCCTTAATCTTCGCCTCAGCAACCTGCTCCTCGAGCTTCCGACTCTGCTCCTCCAGCCTCCTCTTCGCCTCCTCCCCGCCCCTCTTCGCAGCCTCAGCCTCCATAGCGCGCCTCCTCCACGCCTCCGCCTCCGCCTTAACCTTATTACTCTGCCTCTCCAGATCCGTCAGCGCCTCCTCCAGCGTAGCAGTAAGCTGCTTCTCAGCACTAAGATGCTTCTCAATACTCCTAATCTTCGCCTCCTGATCCTCCTGCATCTGCGCCAGTGCGAGCGTCGCGTCCTTCGGGCTCAGCGGCGCGCTCAGACTCAGCGAGTTGGGCGGAATACTGATATGTGGTAGCGGCGGCAAGGGGCCCGCAGGCGGCGGCGACGGGATGAGCGATTGCACGCTGCTCGTCTTGCGGATCGTGGAACTGCTGCTGTTGGATGTGCGCGCGCCGGCCGTGTTGTCGGAAAGCGCAATCTCATCCAGCTTCGCCTGTGCGACGGCATCAGCGCCCGTCCAGCTGCCTGCGCCTTGGGCGCGAGAGCTGCGGGGACTACTCACCTGGAGTGCGGTGTACTCCTCCCTCACGGCGTTAAGCTCCTGCTCGACGCGGATGCGGGCCGCGTTGGCTTCGTCGAGCTGGGAGTTGCGCTCGCTTTGGAGGGTGCTGAGGCGGTTGTGGGCTGCTTGGTGCTGGTCGAAGTTTGCGGCGAGTTGGTCCTCGAGTTCCTCGACTAGGCGGGAGTTTTTCTTGTTCTTGGTCTCGAGGGCGGTCATTTCCGCGCGGAGGACCTCGAGTTGTTCCTTGACGGTTGCGTGGGCTGCGGTAGGGGCTGCGGCCCCGGCGGTGGTGGTGGCGAGGAGGGCAGCGAGCTCAGACTTCACAGTCTCAAGCTCCTTCATTACCTTATCGTTGATGGACGACAAGTCAAGGACATGGCTCTCCATCTCCTCCGCGCGGGTCTTCTCGCCAGCCAGTGCAGCATGCGCAGTCGCCAGCTCGGCGATGCGGTCCTCGAGCGCATCAACGCTAGCCTCTACGCCGAGTGCAGCAGCCACCTTCTCAGCAGCGCTGATGAGGCCCTCACGTGCGTCCATGAGCTCCTTGTTCATAGCCTCAAGACTCACCTGGTGCTCTGCTGCCAGGCTCTCCAGCGCAGCCTCTCGCTCGCTCTTTCCGCTCTCCTTGACCTCATCCACTTCGCGCGCATGGTTAGCGTGGAGTTCAGCCAATCCATCCTGGTGAGCCTTAACTACGCTCTCATGCGCGGAAATCTGCTCCGTCAGCCTCGACACGAGGGACTTGTGCTCCTCGGCCTCGGCGGCGGTGGCATCGCGCGCCTTGGCCGCCTCATCGAGCTGCGACCTCGTCAGCGCGTGCGCCTCTTCCAGCTCCTTGATCTGGGATGCGCTCGCTTGGACGGCAGAGCGGTGCTCCTCGATCTCCTTCTGCAGGCTCGAGACACGTTCTTCGTGCTGTGCTTGCTGGGCTTCGAATTCCGCGGCGGGAATACCGCGCTCGGTTTCTTTCTCTGGCTCGGAGTCGTGGGTTCCGACGACGACGGCCGCTCCTGCTGCAGCAACTGCGGTGGCAGCAGCGGCGGCGGCAGCGGCAGAGGCGACTTCGTTATCCCTCTGGACGGCCTTGATTTGGTTCTCGAGCTTCGTAATCGTGTCAAGTAGCTGCCTCTCGCTTCCCTGCATCGACTGGAGCGCCTCCTGGTGCCTGACCTCCCAGCTCTTTAGCTCACCCTCCAGCTCCGCAATCCTGCTCTCGCGCTCGGCATTGCCATTATCTTGCTCCGCCTTAGCACCATCCAGCACCTCAGCAGGCACCTCGCGATCCGTCGTCTCGGCCTCCACATCCTTCGCAGCCACCGACGCAGCAGCAGCAGACGCCGCCGCCACAACCGCCGAATCCGGCGACACAGCCGCACTATTCGCCGCGCTCTCCGCAATCGCCCTCCTCAGCACCTGCACCTCCTCACCCAGCTCCGCCTCCCTCGCAGCATGCATCTCCTGCTGCGCTCTGAGCTCATTCTCGCTGCGCATAATCTGCTCCTGCATCCGGCTCAGGGCCGACATATCAATCGGCGCCTGACTGATACTGCTCCTCTCCCTCGTCAATCCCGAGATGATGGACATCTTACTCTCCATCTCGCGCTTGACGCCCTGCATGTCAGCCTCGAGCTCCTGGACGCGCTCAGAGCGCGTGTGCAGCTCGTGCATCGCGGCATTGAGGTTCAGTTCGAAGTTCTGCATCACGTCTGGCTGGGCTTCGAAGTGCTCGCTGGCGATGTTGCGGAGGGATGCGAAGGAGCGGTGCGCGCGGTCGATGATCATCATGCCCTGGCTCGATTTGCGGCGGATGACGGGGTTGGAGGTCTTGGGTGACTTGGGACCCATGTCCATCTTCGCCTTGTGCACTTCCGTCTTCAGCTCCTCGACTACATCTAGCGTCTCGGCGTGCTGCTCTTCGAGCTGCGCGTACTTCTGCGCTAGCTCAAGTTGTGCGGCTTCTCGCTCAGCGGCGAGAGCACGTAGACTCTCGACCTCTGCAGCGATAGCTTCATCCTGAGCACTGACACTTCTCGGCTGCTCCTCTGCCACCGGCGCGGCGACGGCCTCCTCAGCAGCCTTGGGCACATTAACAGCCACCTCCCCGCCCTCAGACGCATGCGCAATCAACGAGGGCGACTCCCCAACCAAGGACAACTCCGACGAGAGCGACCTCGACTGCGCCTCTCCCGCGGAGTCTCCAACGGCTAAAAAAGACGTCGGCCGCGTGTGCGCCGGCGTCGCAGCCGAGAGCATACTATCCCTCTTCGCGTTGCCGAACGGCTGGCGACCCTCCTCCACAACATCCTGCAACTCAGCGAGCGCACGCAGCGCCTCCTCGTACTTGGCGGCCAGATTCTCGTACTCGCTCACCGTCGACTCGTGCGTCATGCGCAGATCGAGTAGCTCGGCGGTCACGACGTCGATGGTGGGTTTGCGGGAGCGGGAGAGAGTGGGGGTGCGGGCGCGTTCGGAGGTGGGCGTGGATGCCTCGTCTGCGTCGAGTGGTTCGCCGTTGTCGGCTGGGCCGTCGGCTTCGGAGCGCGTGCTGCTGTCTGGGCTGAGGGCTGGGACATCGTTGGGGGTGCGGTGGCCTTCGGATTCGTCTTCGTGGATGGAGCGGGGCTCGGAGCCTTCGATCTCGTCGCGCTCGTGGATTACTTCGGATTGGCCGCGGCGGCTGGCGTAGCTCTGGTTGCGGGAGTGGGGGATCTTGCCGTTGGTGGTGGGGGCGGGGGCATCGGTTGTAGCTTCACCCTGGCGGACGCTGTCGAGCTCGTAGAGGAGCTTGTCTAATTTGCCCAAGCTGCGTTGGCGCTCGACGACGTGCTCGAGACGCTCGATCTCGCGGCGCATGACCTCGGCATCGGAGTCGGACTCAGCAAGGCGCTCTTCGAGAGTAGAGATGTAATCCTCGCAGCTCGCCTCGTTCTCCCTAACCCTCGCAATCTCCTTCCTCAACTCTGCTACAATAGCCGAGTTCTTCTCCTCACCACTAGTATGTCCATCAAGCTTGATCTCAAGATCATGGAGATAGTTCTCCGTGCTCGCCTCGCGATCCATCAACTTCTGCAGACGAGCCTGAAGCTGTGTGTTCACAGTCTCGATGTACGCGCACTTAGTCTCGCGCTCGAGCAGCGTGGTCTCCGTATTCGACAGGGACGCGCGTGTGCTCGATAGCGATTGCTCAAGACTGCGGATCGTCTCCTCGTACTCAAGAACGACCTGCTCAACAGCCTCTGCAAACGCATTCGAGCGCTGTAGACGCTCCGTGGCCTGGTCACCTAATGAGTCTTGCTTAGTAGCGTTCTCCGCCAGCTCCGTATCGCGCGCCTTGGTCATCTCAGAGATGAGCTTAGCGTGGCGCGAGCTGAGCGCATTATAGCTCTCCTGGCTATCCAGAAGTTGGTTCTGCAAGTCAATCTCCGCGTCATTCCGGCGATCAGATCTCGCGCTCGTAGTTCCCCCATGCGAAGCCGGGTGGTCATTACGGTCCGAGCTGCGGATCTGCTCGCGCAGGAAGGCAACCTCAGCCTTGAGGCGGTCAATGAGTGCCTGCTTGTCCGTCTCGTCCGAGACCTGCTGGATGCGGGGTTTACTCTGGATAGCGCGTGCGCGCTGGGCGTACTGGACGGTGTTGAGCGTCTCGCTGAGGTGGAACTCGGCGGGCGTGACACAGGCAACCATGTATGTGATTGCGTTGCCGCCCAGCGAGTCCTGGAGCATGCGCGTGAGCTTCGAGTCGCGGTAGGAGACGTGCGAGCCGGCTTGGCGGGAGGAGAGTTGCGAGATGACCTTGCCTAAGCTGGCGAGGCCGGCGTTGATGGAGATTCCCTCCTTGGCTCGCTCGCCCTGTGCGCCGGTGTTCTTGAGACGTTCGCTACCAGCCAGA
>JPJR01000076.1:0-29196 GCA_000750675.1 Pseudogymnoascus sp. VKM F-3808
ACCCACCGCGATCGCATCGAGGACCCCGAGGCAGATATGCCATACCTCCGCCAGGTTTACCGCTTTGCTGGTGTAGCCGCGGCCGGTGCGTTCCTGTACGTCCGCTTTAAGTCGCCCGTATCGGCGTCGGAGGTGTTCCTCAAGGGTATCAGGAACCCCGGAGCCGCCGCACCGCTTCTGCAGAGACTTGCCAAGACCTTCAGATACGACCAGATCTGGGCATTTAGTGCCAGTACAGTTTTCACACTTCTGAGCTTCCGTGACCTGAAGAAGGCCAGGAAGATCCAGGCCGGCTGGACTAGGATTATTGGGACAATGACAGGATTGTCGCTCCTTGTTGGCCCGGGAGCTGCGTTCACAGCCATGTGGGCTTGGAGAGAGGAGGCTCTGGCCAAGAGAAATGTTCCCGCGGTCAAAGACAACTAAGGGGATAGAATGTAATTTTTAGCAACATTGTAGCAAGCAAGTTAGACGACATTAGTCCGAATTACTGAGAATATTATTATTATACCTATAACTACTTTTAGGCTTTTATTACACGCTGTCATGCATTATTATATGCATGGTTTTTTTTTGGTGGTGCTGATCAACACGCAGGCATAGCCTTTAGTTCCCGTTGGGATGCTGAGCCACGTTCATATTGCCGTGCTCCATCATCTGGTGCTGCAAAAGGAGCTGTTCAGGATGATACATCTGGGCTGCGGCGTTCTTTCTCCCAAGAAGGAGGCTTTCGAACGTAGCGATGCGATCGTCGAGAGCCCTTTTCTCCTTCTGGAGAGCTTGGTTGCGGCGCTCAAGATGACCAATATATTCGGTGGCTTTGTGAAGAATGGTAGCCTGTAGCTTGTGTCAGATCAATGCAGTTGATGAAATAAAGGGAAGCGTACCTTGTTGAGTTTGTTTGGTGGGACCAATCCATCCAAGTCTTCAATCATGTCCACCAACTTCTTGCCTTTCCCACTGAGTGATTTCTCCGTAGCCCGGAGACTCGGGACGCTCTGTCTCAAAGCTGCGATTTTGTCGTTCAGGTTTGTACGATACCGCTTTTCAATCATGTTGTGGGCAGTCTTCTTCAATGGTGGTCGCGGTGGCGGTGATTCAGGAGACTCGGCTTCGTCTTCCTCTTCATCGGAGGGCGTTGGAGACTTGCGCTTTCTTGACCGCATACCCCGAGGAGGTGTGACATCGAGAGGGGTAGCAGCCGGGGATGGCGAAGTCGAGCTTTGAATTGGCAGTTCCACGCTGGGAAGAGCTGTCGTTTCCGCCGGTTGCATTGCCGCATAATCGAATTGCTGGTTCGAAAGTTGGCTGTTAGTTGTGGTCGAAGAGTCGTTGCGCACCATATCTGCCGAGCCTTGCCATGACTGTGGAGACGAGCTGTTGCCGGTCAATTCAGCTGGGGTTTCCCAATGTTGTTCATTGAATTGGAGCAGAGTGTCTCCGCCGATGGGGGTAGGAAAGAGAGGCTCTTCATCCATCCCTTCGTTATAGAACATGGATTGTCCGGCCAATGCGCCTGGAGATCCCGCCAAGGTATCTGAGTGCATGTAATCTTGTGGCTGCAACGAAGACATGGTGTGGAATGAGCGAAGTTGGATGAGTTGCATCTCAAGTGGTGATACTACTCATTTTTAAATCACCACGCCTTATTATAGTTAAATTATTAGCCAAATTAACTGCTGTTAGCATTGTGACTATTGTGTAAACTAGTATTGATTACTGTAACTATCGCGACTGCCTAGAGCCAATGTGATAACTGTGACTGCCGTTAGTTGTGACTAGTGGAAGCTGGTACAAGCTATTGTGACAGTAGTTCACGGTAGCTGTCAGAATCTGACAGAATATGACATCTACCGCATAATCGTGACGTCAAGTCACTACTTTAATTACTTTAATTACTTTATTTTTACATTTTTATAGGCACTAGATATCTATAAACCTACTTTCTCTACTTACGGCTAGCTCCAACGGCCCCCTCCGATGCACACCGATGCCAAATAGTGGTAGAGCCGTAACGTACGTGATAAATGACTTCACGAGCGAACGGCTCCAACCGCTCTTTGCACACAGGTCCATTCGTACTGCGGTTCAAATTAGTATTTGCCCTGAAATTACATAAGCGGTGACCTCAAAACTTACAGCCTTGCCATCATCGTCCCCAGTATATAATCCAGTAGGCATTGGCGTTAGAGCAGTGATTGTGCCTGGGGTCCTTTCTCCTCCCTTTCGTTGGTCGACATGGTCGAGCCGCTTCACCAGCTCTAGATTCCACTTCCCATTCGTACCCACGCATTTGCGCCAGCAATTTACCACGCCGCGCCGATGTCCGGTGAATACTAGCGTGTTTACAAGCCACTCATTTCCCGCGCCCTCGTAGAACGCGCACGAATGTACGTAGTCATCCGGATCCACGCAGATATTTTGGTCGACTATCAAGTCGCCATTGAGTGTGTATAGCGTGGCTCTCTGCCCGCGGCAGAGAAGGATGTCTCCGGTGACGGAGTTGATCTGTGCACACTGCACAGCACGACCTGAGGCGAGCTTGAGAACGAACTCGAGGCGGTTGAGGTCCCATAATAGCACCGCGCCATCAGTAGACGCAGACAGGATCGTGCTGAAACTCTTGCTCACAGCTATTGTGGAGACTGGTTGCGTATGCCCAAAAAGACTTGTCATGGGGGCGAGGTCCACAGACTTGGCATTTGCCGAGACTGTCGTCCTCCACACAGAAAGCACACAGTCGACTCCTGCTGTAACCAGAGTTTTGGAGTCTACAAACATCGCTGATGAAAGCTGACCTTGGTGCAGGTTTTCAAACAAACCCAGTAGCTTTTTCGAATCTGCAGCGTAGAATCGCACGCTGTTGTCTGCAAAGCCCCATTCCATATATTTATCGAATAGTGACGGCATATTCAAGCGAAAGGCTGAGCCACAGAGCAATCGATCGAGTTTAGGTGCGTAGGTTAAAGACGTTATTTTGTCAGGGTGCTCAAACAGTGGAAATGGGAGACGCGTAAGAGAACCTGCGGTTGTATCGAGCCGGCGCGGATTATTTTTCCAGTCGTCGCGTGATTGGTGTGGCTTCGAAAAGACCTGGTGTGGTGTTTGACCAAAATTGTGAATTATGCTGATGGTCTGTAGCTTCTCGTGATGGTCTTGGATAGCGTCTAGATCCGTTGCGCCACGGTACGACAAATGGTGGAATACGTTTACATTCTCAATTGCGGCCTCGCCATTTTGCTTACAGCCAAAGACAAGGTCGATCCACTCATGAAGATGGGCGCTGGCGTAGGGGCTTTCTAGTGCTTCTCTATTCTTCGCAATGAATATTTTTGGGTCGCCTTTAGCCCAAGGCGGCAGTTCGACATTGTCGATGGAACCGCCAGTACCCTGCCGTAATCCGAAATTGAAGCCGTTACTATTAGTAAGGAATTCGGGGAGACAAAAAAATTCTGGTGTTAGCTCCCTAACATCGGTCATATTGTCCCGCGATGCTGATTTCCATGCCTTTTCTATTGAATAAAACATGCGATCTGGGTGATCGAAGTTACCTCCTTGGATTAAGAGATAAGATTGGACAAACGGCTGTAATCTGATCAGATACGAAGCCACAATCATAGCAGAAGTATAATGTGTGCCATAATGGAACGGGTTCTGTTCACCCATCTCCGCGAATGTTTTATACCTTTCCACAAAGTCAGCCGCCCTGCTGAGATGCTGGCATCCCATGGGTTTCGAAAGATCGCGGAACGTTGAGGGATTATCCAAGTCAAGCTCGTCACTGGTATAATCTGCTATAATCCAGGGAAACACTGGATACTGCGTCAAATCATTGAATGTGCGCCCGGCCATAGTGTTCACTAGCATCAGGTAGTGGAAGTTGGATATCTCTCCTTTGGCCCATCTACGCATGGTTGGGTTCCAAGGAGACGAATTCATTAGGCCAGCGAGTCTGGAACTGAGTGTTGTAGGCGTCTCATCGGGAGCCTTCAGCGCCTCCATTCGCCATGCATCTTCTCCGTCAGCGGGCGACGACTTATCACCGGGATGTGGTGCCTTGCTTGTCATCGTTGAATAGAGATCGTTCCGAAGCGCGGGATTTAATGCGGTTAAAAGATAACTTCTCCCATCGGTGAAAAAAACCTCCACGGCAACATCGCGAAACAGAAACCTGCGCTTCGAAACGCTCAGTACCTCGCTCCATTTCCAGTTGCGGCTTTCTTGCTCGCCTGTGCTTTGTAATGGTTTGACCTTAATTTCCTTCCCCGAAATCATCTGGACGTAAGGATCCCTTTCGTCGGCGGGGGCGTCCCATACATCGACAATCTCCCCATCAGATCGTTGGAAGAAGTTATCAATGAGATAGAGCGAGTCCTTGCCAAGTATCAGAAGTCCTTCGCAGGCCTCAAGTCCAATAATTCGAGATATGTTGAAAACATGCTGGACCTGATCCCCACGTTCTAAACTCCGCATAACCTTCCTTTGCTTATCTTCAAAGTTGTCATCGTTGTCATTGGGATCATCTATTAGTTCAAAATCTTCCTCTCCAGCCACGCTTGCTGCATCTTCCGATTCTTGCTTGCCAGAGCCGATGGCTGCATCGCCACCGCTTGACGAATCCTGGGATCCATCTAGAGCAGGGATGGCTGTAGATACCGGTGTGGCGGCGACATCTGCAGTAGCTGATGCTGGCCCTAGTTGAGTATTGAGTTTGATTGATGGTTCCGGCCCATTGTTTTTTCTTTTTGGTTTATACTCCTCGGAGCTGGGTCGATCTGGAATTAAACGAAGCCTCATCCGGTTGCGGCCCTCGGTTTGATCCAGCCTCCACTTGCATGGAATACCGTTGTCGAAAACGCCACATGTTCTATGCAAATCTCGGCCCATCTTTATAAATGAATTAATCAGGAAAGTGAGGTTTTCCTGTTGATCCTGCATTGTCCTCTGGTGTTTCAGGTGCTCAGCGGCATAGATATTCTTCCCCCAAAGATTGGAGGTAAGGTCATGGCGTAGCATAACATCCGCATCATTTCTATCCTCTGCCTGCCATTGCCTCAACCTATCCTTGCGTTTGACCAGGCGTGTCTTTAAGGCCTCTTCAGTTTTCCCGTTTTCAGCATTGACAAAATCTTCCCATGTTCGGGATAGAGCGCCAAAAAACGGCTTGTCGAGTTCATCGCGGTGGTCATTGACCCATTCGACGAAAGATTCATTGTCAAGTTCCATTAACCTCTTGAACCCTAATATCAGCCTTTGCTTGTCCATAGACATCACCAAGATCGCTGACGTCTCGTCCGGCTTTTGAACTAGTAAAATACGCCACAGATCTGCCGCAGCCGAACAGATCTTCTGGCGTGGGTCAACCAGCTTCATGTAAAGTTGATAACACATGAGTTTCAAGAACTCCCCTTCGCTGGCCTCGGCCGACAAGAAAATGGTTTGCCAGTAGAGCAACTTATTCATAAACAGGGCCGCTTCTTCTTCGGTGACGCCAACGGCATCAATTTCCGACAAGCGTAGCAGCACAACCCGTAGAAACGTGCTCCGAATAGTTTGGATCGCTTGGTTACAAAGCCGAACACTTTTAATTTTTGACGTCTCTCGTTGCTGAAAATAGTCCAGCAAGTGCCCAGCAAAATCTAAAAAAGGTTCTGCACCTCCAAGAAACCACCCTTCAAAAATTGCCTCCGTGATGTGAGTTGTGAAACGGGCCATGTTCATTATGATTTTTGGCTGTATCAATAACTTGGATTGTAACTGTATCGTATTGGAGACGTGTGATATCGTATTCCGCAGTATGTACGATTCGAAATATGCCTGGTGTTCCTTGAACCCGGGCGGCACTTTGAGAAATAGGCTGAAGCCTGGAAATTCTTTGCGCTCGAGGATTTGATCAAGAAACACATTGATGGTGAGTTCCAGTAGCTCCTCTACGACGGCATTGCCGACCTTCTGGGATATAACTGCGTTCTGCGGCTGGCCTATTCCAGTTAACTTCGCTGGGGATGGTGAAAGTGCAGGACGGTTGGCTGTTAGCAGTACGAACGACGAGCCACGTCGAAGCGGTTTTGCTTTGGAGCTATTCCCATGTATATCTTGGCCTAGGTGTGTTTCCACATTAGTGGTACGAACAACTGGAGAAGGCGCTGATAATCCTCGTTGCGTCGGGCGGATGATGACATCCTCCCCATCGAATGTAAGGGCAGAATCTCGTGAGTTTAGTTCTGTTTCCGGGCTGACAGCGTCTGCATTGACTACCGCTGGAAATAGAATGGCCAGAAGGAGCCGCACATACTCGGAGGCGATGGCAAAATCACGGAAATTCTGTGATTGTTCGTGTAGATATGATAAAAACCGGATGACTGCGTGGAGCACAGTGGCCTGGCCACCAAGTCTGTCTGTAGAAGACGTTGCCATTTCTAAAATCAACAATTAGGAGGCTGTTATGTAGAAGGGTTACAAACATGAACTTACGTCGCGCCTCTAATTCTTTTGTCAGGGACATTGATCTCCGCCGTGACCCAGCAGTTGGTACTTTTAGCTGACCTGCGGCGGGTCCATTGTTGCTCTTATCAGGATGAGGCGAATCCGGATCATCTTGGTTATGAACCAAAGTATTAAGGCCTTGCTGTAGCATGGACACAATAATTGGAAGCACATCAGGATATACCAAGGATTTGCGCCCAAACAGCTCAGAAAGACTGAATAGATCAAATGACCTTTCAAAATCAATCTCAGCTACGTCGTAGTTGAAGAGAATGCTAAAGATTATAGGATAAAGCGTAGGTATATCCCACCACCGCTTTAACCGATAGCGCATGACACTGAAGCCACCGCTTGACTCTGTGAACTTCTTCACATACGCAGAGCCGTGGACAACAAGAAGACGAGCAAGGATCTTGGTTCCGAGAACTACGACTTCGGCATCATCTTCGGCCAAAAGGTGAAGCAACCACTATTCGTGTTAGCGAGAATACGTTAGGCTGAGAAAAATAACTTACCTTATTCGTGACGGTTTTGGCAAACCTCTTCAGGTTTACAGTGCTTCCTTTCTCGCACAACAAGTCTGTGTACATTTGCAGAACCCCCCTACCTAGTTCCCGTTTGGACATGATTAAGGATGATGCGCTGGCACTTTTATCAAACGAAGTGTTGATAGGCAGGCGCTTTGGCGTTGAGGAGCCCCCTTTTGGGTTACCGACAGTCCCATACTTGGCCTTGGGTGTCCGCGATGCCGAAGTGCTCGGCTTGTGGAAAGAGTAAGTCACAAACAAGGCAAGTGAACGATGAACTTCAGGGTTTAGGTTGCCCAATACAAGGACTGTAAATGCCTCCAAAAAGCCAGGGAAGATGTCTGGAGAGAATGTCTCGGCTTTCAAAGCATCAAGAAAGCGTTTCACAATTCCTATAGTTTTTGTTAGCTATAAGCTTTAATTCGGCTGTATAGAGCGCCACTTACGCATGCGCGCCAATCTCTTGGCATTATAATGGTGGTGCTTGCTCATTACTGCAAAAGTGGTGAATTGTTTATAATAGAGCTTCTGAGTCATAGGGGCGCTTTTTCGCCAAACATCGAAGTCGGCTACCAAGGTGCGATATGCCATGGGGTTGTTTATCATGGATTCTTCTGGGGCTCTATGGTTGTAGCCAACAAATCCCAAGACAACACTGAGCAGCTCAAAGCTTACCTTGTCCCGCTCTTCAGGACACGTCGGGAGAGCTTCGCCAATCTGGCTACTTCCAGAGGCCAAGGAAGGTGTAGAGCTTAACTTGCCTCTCAGTAAGGCAGCAAGAACGGCATAACCGTTTTCGCGCTCCATAGCCTCGCTGTTGCGCCAGCTGCCCTTAATACTCTCAAAGAATATCTCAACAGCCCGTACTAGTTCTTCTCTGGAAGCAGCATCTTCCACAAGCTTCATACCAATCGCGATGCATCCTCCAAGACGCCACATGGCATCGTCAAGAGCTTGCGGTACAATGACCACCGGGCCACCCTTTAACAAAGCCACGCCGTTTGGAGACACCAAAGCGTCGTTATAGAACGGGATGGCGGCATTAATGGCGACAGACGTACCAGTATTGTGTGCAAGACGGTACAAATTTGCAGACGCATTTGCGCTTAGGCCGCCCACGAGCTGAGGCATGTCAAGCTCACCTTGAATGTCATCTCCCAATATGGCGATTGGTAGGATGCTGAACACTATCCGTGCTTCAGGGATCAGATTGCTTGCTTTATCCCTAATTGCAGTCACAATCTCTGACTTTTCATCCTTTCCTGGGTGCATGATGTCATTTCGCATGCTCAGAGCAGCAGATGCTTCGTATGTCTGAAAAGACCCAAGGCAGTCTTGGAAATTTCCATTATAGCGAGGTCCAAGCCTGTGGTGGACAGCAATGATTTCGTCGCTAAGAGCTTCTTCAAAAAGATGCGCAGACGCCAATGACCATTTTGAAAACACCATGCCGTGTCCTATCTTGCTTGAAAGGTCTTGAGGAGTGCCAACGAAGGCATGCACTGGATTGTGTTTGGAACTTGAAGAAGAAAATGATCCGAAGCTGTCTGTGCTGGAGTTTGATTGTGGCGGAAGACTTGGATATTGACACTTTACCTGCTCCACAAACTCGCCATCAACATATAATGCTGCTTTGCTTGAAGTTATTGCTCGAGGGCGTCGGTGGACAACCGCAATATAGTACCACTTATTTTCCTTAAAGATTGTACTCTTGAACCGGACACTTGGTCTAGAGGAAGTGACTGAGGTTTGAAGAATGAAGTTATGGGTATCCTTTTCGAGATATGCAAGAACGAAACATGTTTGGCTCAAATCAAACGCTCCAAATATGGTGGTATGCGCGTCTGGATCAAAGCGATCTATATAGACCCAGGCTGCAAAGGTATAGCCTGCCGTAGAAGAAAGAGGAGGAAACGGGCGGCCGAGAGTGGGGAGCTCAATCGAAGAGTACCCATTGAGAGATAGGTCAAACTGTATATGCGGTGGATTTTGCGTCACCTTTGTCATCCTGAGCAGAAATTCTGCGGCTCTGGGGGATCGATTACGAAGCAAGTAGCGGGCATCTTCAAGTGAAGTCAGGCCAAGGGACATCAATGATCCACAAAGGCTTTCCACGGCTTTTTGTTCAGGCGAAGATAGGCCCGTACCATCATCAAATGCCAAAGGAAGGATAGAGGAGAGAATTCCTGTTGAATGTAACCCCAGCAGGTTGGCTTGTGATGCAGATGATATCTTTGATAGAGCCAATATTATCACAATGGATGTCGGAGCCAGTGCCAAGGGGCGGTTTCTAGGCAGCGCTTTCCAAAAGCCTATTATGGTTGGAGCGATATCTGGATTCCAGAGGCCATCGATGTCTTTGAGCTTGTCACATATGTCCTTTTCTATCATCTGTGCAACTTCGTCTGCACCGTCATCATCGCTGCCCAGGGCTGCTGGTCGACTAACTAGTTCTTGAGATATCGCGCTCTCTTCCTCCGGCGCCTTCGTTGACTCCTCTGGCTTGATCTTGGATGGTGAACTGTCCTTCTCAAAGGAGCTGCCTTGGATGTCTTGGCACAGAGAGTACAGTTTCTCGTTGTCTACTGCAAAAGCCAATAATATGCCGAATAATTTGTTCTCGCTCCATGTGTCAAAGTCGCTTCCCCCGAAGCCAATGCTCGCAATCGCCTGCTCAAGAGCGGCCCAGCCGCCCCCCTCAACTCGCTTCTTGAAATATCTTCGATTGCCATGGTGGCCTCGAAAGGCGTCCGATAGCAAGGCGAGAGTAGCTGCAAGGAGATGAAAGAGCTTCTCTTTCTCCTCGTGGCTTCTTGTTGTGGGATGGTAGTATCCCGAGACAGAGCGGATAGTGTTTAAAATTGTCTGGAAGCCCTCGAGGTGCCTAAAGACATCTCTGGGACGATCGGGCTTTGGGGATTTTTCGAGACATTGCCGTATGGATTGCACTGTTGTAGATATAGCTGTGATGTCATCTGCCCGTGACTTGGTGGGGTTCTGAAGACTCTCTTTGAGTATCAGAAGGAGTTCTTCGAGTGTCGCGGTGAACTCTGTCAATGGAGGGGGCGCTGAGGTCGAACTGGCTGTCAAAGAGCGGTAGCGGCCGGTCCGAGACGACATCCTGACTCCTTCTGCTCAAATAAGCGTCGTTTTCCTTTGGCGCATTGTCTGCTACTGCCGCAAACCATGCAAATCAGCTCGTTCGGTTCACGCCTCGTGTTACCTAATTTGGGCACATCAGGTTGCAGGTGCAGGGAGGAATTGGCAAGTGAGGGCCTTCTTGTACCTGTGAGGCCGACCGCACTCTCATACAGTACAGAATATGCAATTACAGGAGCTGGTATAGGCTTGGGCTCTGTTCAGGGACCGCACTGCAGCTTCCTTCGTCATACCGTAACTGTGTGGAAGGCGGCGACGAGGCTGAGCATCGTGAGTGGTAATAGACGCGCGGCACAGGGCCAATGGTTGTTACAGCCTCGTCTCCGCCGTCTCCCCCACGAAGCGTAGATCGCGGGCACGATAAGAGAGACCCACGAAACAGCAGACGGATATGCATTTTGCCTTCATTTATGTATTATAACAGCAGGCATTATAGATTTTTGAGTTACTCATAGTGTTGTATGGCAATAGGGCGGTCGTGCTTGGTGAGGTGGTTGAAACGACGTGTGCACGTGCAACTGACTGAGGAAGGAAGATGGATTGACAAGCACGCAGAGTACGGTGCTCAGCACGAAATATGCACAGTACTATGAGTACTATACAGTACTATGAGGAATTACTCTACCTAGATACTAGAGTAGGTAGTATCAGCTATGGCAGCTACACCAGCTGATAGGCACATAAGCACACAATCACAGATATGGACTGAGGAAGGAAGATGGATTGACAAGCACGCAGAGTACGGTGCTCAGCACGAAATATGCACAGTACTATGAGTACTATACAGTACTATGAGGAATTACTCTACCTAGATACTAGAGTAGGTAGTATCAGCTATGGCAGCTACACCAGCTGATAGGCACATAAGCACACAATCACAGATATGGAGTTGATAGCCCGACGCCAGAGGAACAAGCAAGTACTGCGAGTGAGCAAATACGCAAGTAGGCAGATACAGCGGATTACAGCAGATACAGCAGATAGGCAAGTACAGCTACGTTTCCTAGCTGTAGTGTGAGCGAACAGGTCGGGGTAAGCAGATATGGGTGTGGCCGGCTGATGACATCATTGCTAAGCTGTATTGTGCCACGGGGGTTGGAGGGTTGGAGGGTACCTTGCAGTATACCGCCATACAGCTCTACCGTAGAGTATACGCCCGCATACAACTCGTACCACTCATGCCACTCAAATGCGTGCTGAGACATGTCCATGTGCGTGCTATAGTATTCCTATGCCATACTACGAGTATTCTATTACTACAGTATTACTACCAATAGACCTCGGTACTACAGTATGAAGGTCTAAGATGCTGATACCATGGTATCCCTCTGTCCCTGAGTTGCGTGTCGTTGTGGTCATGGGAAGGTGTGATATGTGAGCCATTTTTGTGGGCACTTGAGTCAAGGCGGCGAGGCAACTGCGGCAACTACAGTACTGTACTGTACCGTACTGTAGTCGTATACGCCGCAGTATTAAACATATTGACGCCTCCGCCTCCGGGCGGTACAGGGCCGGACAGGGCGGTAACAGGTCGTATCACGGGTGTACCGTATCACGAGACGATCACCACCACTCACCACCCACTCATCTCACACTGATAAGAGCCTACGCTAAACCCCCTCCGTTTAGCCGTCTCTCGCTTCACTACAAATCGGGTTTAAACACCCTGTCCCCATCCCCGACTATTCCCATAATAGGTTTAGTATGGTTTCGTACCCACCGAGCGAGCTTCGCCTTCCCCAACCTTTCCTTGTCATGGGTAGTCAGAATGAGTACCTGGCTCGCTCGCCTCCATCCGGTCCATCCATCCCCCCATCACCTCATCCCCATCATCAACTCTCCATCCTCCTCTTTCTTCATCCTTCATAAACAAGCTCCTGTCTCCTCTTCAAAGGAGCATACTACCCTCAATCTCAGCACCTTCCATTTGACCTTCCTGCCTCGTTGATATATAACCTGTCTCTGGTAGACAGATACACACGACACCTCCACAGACGATAACAAGGCACGAACTCGTCATCATGCGTTCCGCCGTTATCGCCATCTCCCTCGCTGCTCTGGCATCATCAGCCCCAACTCTCAGCACTGAGACCATCCACAACGATGCTGCTCCCATCCTATCATCAGTGAACGCCGAGGCTGTGCCCGACTCGTACATCGTGGTCTTCAAGGACCATGTTGACCAGGACACTGCTGCCAGCCATCAGCTTTGGATCAAGGACGCACATGTTGCCGCCGAGGTTGACCGGGCTGAGCTCCGAAAGCGTTCGCAGCTCCCCATTACGACCGATATCTTCGAGGGTATCAAGCACACATACAATATTGCCGGTGGCTTCTTAGGATATTCCGGCCACTTTGATGAGTCAATCATCGAGAAGGTCCGAAGGCATCCAGATGTAAGTAGCAATCAGACTTCTCATGTCATAGCTCCCCCGTCCATCATTGCCATCCCGTATCATACTGCCCTCGTTCAGAACGGACAGGAATGATAGCAGTTCCCTAGGGACTGATGCTTCAAACCCCGCTCCCTTCAGTTGGTGTCGAAGGCACCCGGGTTACGTGGCAACGTGACTCGTTACCTTGATGCGGGGTACATCGGCATAGTTTCGGCACCTCATACCACATCACTTTAGAGCTTTCACTAACAATTATTGATAGGTTGAGTACGTTGAGAAAGATGCTATTGTGCACGCATTGGGCGGATCAGACAAGAGCCTTGGCGAGACCGAGAGCAACGCCCCATGGGGTCTTGCCCGTATCTCCCACAGGGACAGCCTGAGCTTCTCCAACTTCAACAAGTACTTCTATTCCGCTGATGGTGGCGAGGGTGTGGATGTTTATGTTATTGACACGGGAACTTTCATCGACCATGTCGACTTTGAAGGCCGTGCCTTCTGGGGAAAGACCATCCCACAAAACGACCAGGACATCGATGGCAATGGCCACGGTACTCACTGCTCGGGCACTATTGCCGGTAAGAAGTACGGTGTCGCCAAGAAGGCCCACGTCTACGGTGTAAAGGTGCTCGGCACTAACGGATCGGGCTCGATGTCTGATGTCATCAAGGGCGTCGAGTTCGCCGCAGAGAGCCATCTTAAGAACGTCAAGGATGCCAAGGCTGGTAAGAGGAAGGGCTTCAAGGGATCTACTGCCAACATGTCTCTTGGTGGTGGCAAGCATGCGGCTCTCGATGCTGCTGTGAACGGCGCCGTCAGGGCGGGTATCCACTTTGCTGTCGCCGCTGGCAATGATAACGCGGACTCGTGCAACTACTCCCCAGCCGCTGCTGCCCAGGCCGTCACTGTTGGTGCCTCTACGCTTACCGATTCTCGCGCATACTTCTCCAACTACGGAAAGTGCAACGACATCTTTGCTCCTGGCCTCAACATTCTGTCTACCTGGATTGGCAGCAAGTACGCCGTCAACACCATCTCCGGTACATCTATGGCTTCCCCACATATTGCTGGTCTCCTGGCATACTATCTCTCGCTCCAGCCGGCAGCCGACTCTGCCTACGCCGTTGCAGAGATTACACCAAAGCAGTTGAAGGATAACCTCCTCAGCATTGCCACCGAGGGAGCTCTCAGTGACATTCCGTCTGCAACCCCTAACCTTCTTGCCTGGAACGGTGGTGGCTCATCCAACTACACTGAGATCGTTGAGGGTGGCGGCTACAAGGTGAAGTCGCACTCATCTAACAACTCCAAGATGCCATCGACTATCTCCGAGATGGAAGCCGCCATCGAGGCTGAGTTCAACGTTGCCTCTGGCAAGATCGTCAAGGGATCAAAGCACGTTGCCTCCGAAATCGAGAAGTTCTCGAACAAGATCCACGACTTGGTCGAGGAGGAGCTCAAGGAGTTCTTTGCGGAGTCATCGGCATAGATGGATAATCTCTCTACAGATTATAAATCCGAGTACATAAATGTGATATGTCTAGGATAGGCTTGTTTTATCTCTCGCGTTTTAAGGTTTTAGGTTGGATGGGAGCTGGATCGGTGGTATTTGAGGTTATGCATGGTGCTTTCATTTCCTTTGTGGCTCTCCAGATTGTTGCATTGTCATTGGCTGCGAACGGGGTCCTTGTTTTACATGGTTCACACGATAGACAATAAATCATTGTGTGACATCTTGTTGAACTACTTCCACGTATAATCTGTGCTATGCAGTGCCGCCCGCCTTATAATATAGCCCTGTGGCTCGCAGGAAGGGTTTGTAGGGGGTTCTTTTAAACCAAGATGGTAAGTAACCTTTCGTTGGCTCCTTCCATTACAATACATCTCAGCTTAGGGAAGCTGCGATCATGGCTCATGGCCCAGTCCTCTTCGCCTCTTTCCTATCTCTCTTCTCTTCTCGCAACCCTTGATATTTGCGTCTCGCATTTTCGTTAATTGTTGCTCATTTTACTTCTCATATCCTCTTAGCTTTGTTGCCCTCTTACATCCGGCTTTTCTCCCCAGTCTGATTCTGCATTTGGGTATTCATCGGCGCGCCATTCTCACTGGAAGGTCGTCATGCTGCGGCGTGGCCAGTCGAATAGGATCATACAGCGGAAATCAGCAGCATCCATCCATAACCTGGCCCATATCGATCCTGAGATATCACGACAGCAAGCTTACGCTGCCGCAACATTCGCTTTTGCGCGTGCTCAGGAGAAAAGCAGCAGCGACATGGGACCTGGCGGTGCTGCAGCTGTGGGAAACACCTCAAAGCCATGGGAGGAGAACATACATCCACGCTCAGATACCAGCACGAATAGTGGAGTATTGAAACATCGGCAGAGTGTGCGGTTTGCCGGGCCCTCGGCTGCTCCGAAGCCTGCCTTGGGCACCAGAACAATCCAACAGAACTCCGTGCAGAATAAATTAAGCACAGCATCACTTCGGCCCCAAGCATCTACAAGCGATGCGCCCGCGCCTGTATCATATCGGCCCCAGAGCAGGTCCTCGTCGTTGGGGAAGGCGTCGTCCAAGCAGGTTGGCCCTGAGAGCTATGCTACGGAACTGACGGCATACGATGAGTATTACACGCGCGAGGAGGATGTGGTTACAACGCCATCTTCATATAGAAAGATACGAAGGTCAAAGTCGATGTTGTATCCTTCCAAGGTACCGGGAGCGTTGTTCAGCAATGGTACCCCAGAGAGCTCGGTTGCGGGTAAGAGAAATAATGGCCTGTTGAGACCCAAGGGCAACCTGGCCCTGAGGGCACCCAAATCTATGAGCTTTTTGCAAGGGGGCAGACCGAGGTCTTCTCAAAATCCAGAATACGACGTAGCAGTCCAGGTTGCAAGGGACAAGTTTCTCCATCAGGTCGAACAGCAGCGCCTTCGGGAACAGCCCTCATTTCTCTTCCGTTCGAACAAGACAAGAAGAGAGGAGAAATCACTTCGCAGATCGTTCCGTACCAATAGCAGCACTAGCAGCTACGGGATGCCCATTGCCTCCGAAAATCAAACCTCTCACCGGAGCTGGGATGGCACACTAAAAATCAAAGCACGACAGGCTTCAAAGAGTTTCAAAAACAAATTGAAGAGCCTTTTTCGACGGAGTAATAGCGATGAGAGTGCGGCTATACCCGATCAAGAAGTTCAGGCTCAGAAATCTCATGTCACAGATTATGAGATACAGTTAGGGCCACCAACAGCACTGAGCAGCGCTTACGGGGAGTCACCGCCCCTTGGTCGTGCTACACTTTCAAGCGTATCTACTCGACAACCATCCCTTCGCATGGTCCCATCTTCCCGTCAGCTACGGTCTATCGCTGGTAGCATGCAGAGCTTAACCAGTGATGCCAGTAGTAAATCGAGAGTGATGAGCTGGACAAACACCGACACGACTGCCAATAGCCGGTACGCTGCCGCGGAAAGAGAGCGGGAAAGGTTGTCTGTAATCAACGAAAATGGCACCCACAAGGCATCCTCGTCGTTTAACCGCCCACCCCTCAAAAATCAATATTCGTCATACCCGGATTTCAACCCTCCTGGAAACACTCATGGACATCCGCCGCCATTTGTAGGGGCCGTTGATAGCGCACGTGTATACTCGGCATTAATGAGGCGACTTGATGAAAACAGCCCAGAGGCTAATTTGACCAAGCAAAAGGACAACTCAAGAACATCCAGGTCGCCCAGGCATGGGCCCCCAGGAAGCGGTTCGGTGGACAGTCGACAGAGCAGCCAAGGGTACAAGTCTACCATTATTAGGGTTAAAAATTCCCCCGACGACCTCTTTATCTCAGCAGAAGCCTTTCAAAATATGAATCAAAGCAACGATGTTTTTTACACTGCGAGAAGCTATAACAGCAGCGGTTCCGTGGGGCATAAACATGGGCGAAGCAGCTCTTCTGCCTCTACAGTAGTCACCCGGAAACCAAATTATTGGTCATATCCGCCAACCAAAATGAGCCTCCAAGAAGCTGCGTTTATCGTCGAACCACAAAGCCCTATTAACAGAGGCCCGAGGGAGACCAGGTCTACATTTTTCGGTGGCTCTGAACTGACTAATATCGGAGGAACGCCTAGCCCCTATAGACGAGCAATGGCCGAGGCGGATTTCAATTCTACAATGAACAAGATGGAAATATCCTCGGCTCTCTCAAGTCCGGTCTTGCCAGATAGTTTACGGCGAGCAAAATCAGCTCTAAGCCTGGCTAATAATGAATTCGATAAAAGTGCCACTGACAGAATGGATAGTGCCTACACGGAGAGCATTTATTCCAGGACTACGAGTGGGCGAACTCCACCCGAAAATAGAGAGCCACCATTAGTCAGTGAGGATTCAACTCCAGGAAAGCTCGGTTCTGCCGTCTTAGTTGAACGCACTATGTATCGCCCTTTGGCACCTCCGCATTCCGTCAACATAAGCACTGGAAGCACGGATTGGAAAGCCTGGATGAGTGCGCAGGTCTCCAAGCTAGAGAAAGCCAAGGAGAATGTGGATGCTGCTTCGTCCGCAGTCCATCTCGTTCCGCACGTCATGCCCACGATGCCGAAACTATTCGGAGGTCATGTTAGGGAGACAGCGCAGATCTCAGGAGATGATACCTCATCAGTCCTGCCGGAATCCACTGCGATGCTGAATCAATCACTGGGAGTGTTACAGGAGAATGCCAACGTCTCGCCTGAGCCAGTCTTAGAGAGTAAGTTATCATCGGTCTCAGTTATGGCCCCTGATGCCACGCCTACCCCGAGCCAAAGAGTGATGCATAGCTCTTTGATACAACCGCCATCAAGATGTAGCATGAGGAGCATCGATACTGTCCTAAAAGAGCGTGTTGTGAGTAACTCAGCTGCAAATGCGATGGGAACTCCGACAGGGAACGCGCCATCTTCCCAGAGTGAAAGTGCCAAATCACGACAAAGAATGCAGCGAAAACAGTCCAACATGACGCTCCGCAGTATGCAAACATCAAAAAAGCGTACCAAAGAGTATGGGAGGCGTGCGTCGAACGATAATGCGCCGCTACCCAGCTCTGTGGCTGGACTCGCGCATGTGGATGGAGAGAAGAAGTTTGCATCTGTTGGAGGGAGGGTGGCAGGGATGGAGAACTGGTCGCCAGCCAAAGTTGAGGGGCTGGGAGCCAACGAAGGTGTAATGGTGGGAGGAAGAAGCGTGAAGTTGGATGGTCAGTCTATGGGGAGTAGACGTATGGTGGATCTTTTTCTCAGCAGTCGCCGGAAGAGGGTCGCTGGGAGCGAAGATAGTAATGTGTTTTTGTAGACAACGTGGGCGTTCTAGGGCGGGAGAAAAAGATGATTGGGTGGAAGAAGTAGTCAGGGGTTGGGTATTTTATTGGACTGCTGGTATGAACAATATCATTTTCCGAAGTTGGGTTGAGAGGTGTTCTTTCAGCTGGCAGGCCCAGGCAGAGAGAGTATGCCACGATAGGGGGTTCAAATAGGCTACAGTATTATCCTGTATGATAAAATGGAAAGCTGCATTAATACAGATCAGTTGAGTTATTTTTAGTTCCATTATCACGTTGATATACCCATGAGCAAGATAATTATGGGTAATTCTGCCCTGTGATGTCCACATGGGAAGACCTTTGATAAACCTGTGGTGATCACATTCGCAGACGAAGAAAACGGGAATTTGTGGCCATCATAATGGAGTCATCGACTCAGATTCTATTATATTGAAGGAAACTATGCATCCGTCTTCGCCGCTCCCGCCTTGCGTATGTTATACAAGCCCATTCCCGCCATGCAAAATTATCCGTTCCTCCAAACCGCCCATCCGTAATATTTATACAAATCCCACCTAGCACCCACAGCTCCACCCCCGCCCAAAAACGCCTTCCAGCCCGCCTCCCCCATCTATACACCTTTCTCCAATCCATCGTCACCGCGCCTTCATTAGAACCCCTCAAACGCACTATCCCATTTCTCCCGCGCCTCTTGCGTGTAGATGTCTACCTGCCCCTCATCTTCGCTGTATCGCTCAAAGCAGCTGTCGTCACTCGCGCCGCTCAGCTTGGGAATGATGGGCCCGTCATGGCGGCGCGCGAACACGTCGTCCCAGTTCACTGAGGCGAAAAAGGGGTGCGACTTCACGTCTGCGGCGCCGCCGGAGAGGTTGCCGAGACGATGGGAACGGTCGACTGTGCAGAGCGCCAGGATGAGATCCTGTGCGTCGCTCGAGATCGGGGGTTCGTGGGGAGGGAAGGTGATAGGTTTGTGGATTATCCTGGAAATAATTAGAGAGGTGGTTGTGGGAGGGGGAGGGGGATGCGTACTGCTTGTATATCTCCATTGGGTTCTGGTGCCAGAATGGCGGATACCCAGTGATGAACTCGTACATCAGGATGCCGAGGGCCCACCAGTCGACGGCGGTCGAATGGCCCTGGGACTGGATGACTTCGGGGGCGAGGTACTCGGGAGTTCCGCAGAGCGTGTATGTTTCCCCTATTTCCACAGGTTAGCAGCTGTTGGCGGCAACACTACGACCATATAGCCATCTGAGCGCCGACTGCGCCAACCCACCACCATAGTAAGTATCCGCGTCCACCGCGCTTCGGGTCAACCTGCGCATGATCCGTTTTGAGGAAGAGAGAATAGGACGGTAAGGAAAGGAGGGCGTACTATCGCGCACGCGCTTCGCGAAGCCGAAATCGACGAGCTTGACGTGCCCCGCGGCGTCGAGGAGGATATTCTCGGGTTTGAGGTCGCGGTAGGCGACGCCCTCGCGCTCGTGCAGGAACTCGAGGATCAGGACGATCTCGGCGAGGTAGAAGCGTGAAACGTGTTCGGGGAACCGACGCTGACGGCGCAGGTAGCTGAATATTTCGCCGCCGGGGCAGTAATCCAGCTGAGGGGAAGGCGGGTTAGCGCTATGTCGGTATAATGCGACCTGGGGACAGTAGCTTACAAGCATGTATAGACATTCCGAGTCCGTGAAGGTAGTAATTAATGTAGTTATAAAGGGATAGCCGGCAACATCAGCTAGGATGGCCCGTTCATGGTTGACGTGGTCGACTTGCTTGAGCTTGATTACTGTTGCACAATGTCAGCGTCGTCCGACGTGGGACCCCGCAACGAAGCATTCCTCACCTTCAGTTTTCCGTAGGACCTTCAATGCGAACACCCGATCCTCGGCTCCCTGCATTGGTTGCGCGAGTTTGACCAGCCAAACCCGCGCGAATGTACCAGTCCCGAGAATCCTCAACAAGTTGAAGTCATGAGGACGCAGCGTCTTGGAGCTACCGCCGAGATGCTTCTCCACTAAACCCTTCGTCAGATCAGTGGACGGCCTGCGAGTGGCCGCATTGGACAAGAACATGTTGGCGACAGCGTCCTTCTTGCGGCTTGCATCGACCGAATCGCTCGAGGATATGGAAGATTTCTCGAAGAGAGCGGCGATGCCGGGGAAGCGGGCGCCAGTTTGTGTGATCGCGGCCGCAGCCATAATCGTGGTAACAACGTCGAGGTTGAGTAGAGGGTCGATTACCAGCGACAAGGAATATGCCCTGTAAAAGACTCGCAGTTTTGGTGGGGTTGGTGGTGTCTGTGGTGTCGGTATCGGTGGGGCTGGTCGTAGAATTGGGATTTTTAGTGGTTCTGGGTTAGGGGTGGGAAGTATTCTGAAAGGTGGATTTTTCGACCGCAGTGTGAATACCAGGTGTGCACCTCATAGAGTAGAGTACTCCGTAGATCATCAAGGAGGAAAGGAATATGAAGCCATCTGTAGCTGTGTCTGTCGATAATAACGGAGGTGGGAGTATTAAAGAGCAGGCGGGGATGGTGGGGGAAATATAGGGAGGGGAGAAGGAGGTAGTAGGAGGAGGGGGAGGAAGACCGAGTAAGAGACCGAGCGGGTAGGTTAGTTTGCGAAAGATGATGTTTAGGAAATGGGAATGAAGGATGAAGGATGGGGAAGTGGTTACATCGTTACAGTTGCATAGTTGTTGTAAGTACAGCAGGCCACTGCAGGCAGTACCGTATATAGTAGGCAGTATGTAGTACGCGTGCATACTGGGAGTAAGAGTACAGTAGAGTAGTAGTATGAAGTATGAAGTACGGTAGTAAGTATGGCGGTAAGTACTCCGTATGGTTGTAAGTGTGGTAGTAAGTATATTAGTACAGTAGTAAGTATAGTAAGTATAGTAGTAGTAAGGGAATACATCCTTGGGAACGTGAGACTTGTGGGATTGTTGGGTCGTTTTGGGCAATTCTGGGGCAAACTCTTGGAGGAATGAATCAGTGGAGAGCGGTCATACTCTCTACGCCTCATCGGGTATACTAAAGTAGTACTTTACAACTACGTACGCTACAGTAGGGCCTGATCGCTGTGGATGGTTTGTTGACGGCGCTGACGGCGTTGACGGCCTGGGATTCACGATCAGATGACGTCGATGACGATTAGACAGAGATCAGAGACACGGCGAGTCCGACAAACGACGACACGACCGACAAAGACCCAAAGGGTCTCCGATTCGTAGCTCGCGAGACATTGTGTCTCATAGCAACTCGAGCAAAGGGTGCTCGAGTTCTAGTTTATTAGGAATAGTAGTAGACATATGCCATACACGTGTTGTGGATCCAAGATAGTATATACCTAAAGTAGTATGTATGTATGTTGCCATCGTTGCATGGTCTTCGTCTTCATAAATTCATAAATCGTTGAAGTGGTCCCCTGATCTAGATCACGTTCCAGATCACTCTCCTGCTATTGGGAAACAATATCTAAACAAATATATACATGTATCTTATCCAAATATACAAGCGAATGCTCGGTTGATCTCATACGAATCTCACAAGCTTGGCTCGCACATTTACCTCACGTTCTCATCTTCCGTAGCCCGAGCGGTTGTGATATGTGCAATCTCAGACGACGAGGATGAGTCGTACTCAATCCCTTCGCTTCCTGGGCGTCCCCTTATCTTCTCACGGTTCGTAAGAGAAGGCATCGCACCGTCGGTGTTTCTACGCGGACCATCCAAGACAAGATTCTCTCCCTCGGTATCGGGCGTGACAGCTGCTACATCAGCATAGCTGCTCCCCAGAGACTTCGAGGTCGACTCTGCTGGGATATGCGGCCGCCGCGCTCCCGGCCCAAGAGAGGCATGTCGCGCAGCTCGATACTTGGCGAAGTGTTCTTCAGTATGCCCAGAGTCTGAGAAGCTTTCTAAGGCATCTATGACGTGCGGAAAGACAAGGGTGTCGACGTCGCGAGCCCACAGGAGGTCAAGGTGCTCGAAGTGCGGGATTTCGGTTGCGACGGTGTGGGAAGGGAGTTGCTTTAGCATGACATTAATGTCAACTAAGGAGTCGGAGCCGCCGTAGACGAGGACGACGGGAGTCTTGATGTTGCGGGTTGGGAAGCGGGCGACCTTGGTATATTTGCTGACACTGCCGAGGCGGAGTGGGGGTTGGACGTCATCATCGTAGAGCTGAAAGGAGGCAGTGCGGATGATTTGGAACCAGTGGACTACAGACTTAGTGCTGGTGAAGCTGTATAAATGGGGGTAGGCAGCGAGCTTTTGAGCCATCGAGATGTTTTTGCCGTACCACCCAAAGAGGAAGGCCAGAGAGGTATCAATGGCACGCACAAATATCGGAGGGTACATGATTGACTGCCACATTGTCGTCGAGCTCAGGATGGAACGACGGCCGAAAAGGAGAAACAAAACCTCTGGAGAGGCCTTCATTAGTGAGTCGACGACGCCGTTCCTTAATCCCGCTGGGGACATGGCCGGTGCGAGTGCTATGAACACATTGACTTTGTCGTTCAATTTTGGGTGTATTGACAGTGTTGCAAAGGCCTGCGCTGTACCCTGTGAGAATCCAATGTATGATAGCGACGGTTGGTAGGTCGTAGAAAGGATATAGTCGATACTATCGGGGATATCATGAAAGGCGAATTCGTCCATTGAGAAATCCCAAAATGCCGTTGCCGTCGGAGGGTGATGGATAGATTTCTTGGAATATTTGTTTCCGCGGTTGTTTCCAAACTTAAACGGTCAGCAAGGTTCGGATACAATGAAGTGGGATACACATACCCAAACGTCGTACCCCTTTTCCACAAGGTGGAATGGCAGGCACCGTTCCTCGTCGGTCAGGCACACCCAGACTTCGCTATTCATAAGAAGTCCATGATGTAAATACACCACGGGCTTTTTTATGCCACCTTTTGATGAATTGACCTTAACGCCCTCCTCTCCTCGTTTCCAACCAAGTCTGTGGAGTCCAAGCAAATATCCATCTGAAGTTTGTACTACATGTTCTTCCGCCAGGTATCCTGACAATGCGCATAGGTCGACAAAATCGGAGGCATCGCGGATGGCACTAGACCGGGCTGCACAAATAATGTCAGTCCTATAAAAGCGAATGGGGATATATTTTCCATACAGCTTTGCCTTGACACCGACTTCTTTGCTGATGCGGATGTAGTATAGTGGAACAGTCGTTTCGATGCCTGGTAGCACAAGGCTATTATACTCGTGGCTGTAAAACATTAGCCATGAAAGACTTGTACCAGAGTGCCCGGGAGGTGTCCTACGTAGCGCAAGAGTGAGGACTCGAATGAGAGCTTCTAATCCGACCAGAACGAAAGAGACGACGAGTGCAACATACTCGCTCCTACCACTTATTAGCGCTTGTCTGCCAGTTTGCTTCGGGGCAGGAGACTTACAGGTTGAGCCTGGACACAAATGGTATGCGCCACATGCTGGACCCCGAATTGAACACACCAGATGCTCAATCAATTCATTGCTGGCGTTGCGATGGAGCTATGGCTTTATCACGTGCGAATTGCTTCCAACTTTTAGTCAGCCAAGATCTAGGTCAAGCAACGTCTTGATAGTGATATATAGGATGAGTTGCGGTTGGTAGTGAGTAGTGAAGCTAGATAAAAATCAGAAACCATTAAGGTCAAAGAATGAAGGGCGGGCAGATCGACAATGGTGTTTACAGTCCAAATCAAGTTTCCCCCAAGGTTGCCATTTACCATTTTGGTTATGTTTCGGAAAGATCTACATCACTACGAGGCATATAGGCCATACTTTGGGTGCCCATAATAACTAATCTGCTCTCGTAGCTCAGTTGGTAGAGCGCGGCACTAGTATCCGATAGCTATATCATGCATATGCCGAGGTCTACGGTTCAAATCCGTACGGGAGCAAACAATTTGGCTTTCATTTTGCCTTTTTTTCTTTTTTTTTTCTTGTCTTGTTCACTATAGCTGGGCCTTCAGTATGGACTACTGTGCTCGCATTAGACTCCAGATTACGCTCTGTACCTACTGGCTCGTGTGATATTTGTCCATTTTTTATTCCAAGCATACAAAAGCCCTTGAATTCATCATATCAATCCCTATTTTGCCCCGCGTCATCATAGTGGAGTAGCTCCAGATAAGCGAGCAATTAAATGCTGGCTGCCCATGAGCTTGGCGTTACTGACGCGTTCGGTCAACTGCAAGGCTCGCTCAATTGACAGCCGCGCCGTTCACTTCACATCGCATTCAATTCGCAAATCATAATACACAACAGACAACCTCTACACATCAGCCTTGTCTACGACACTATTTTTACACTGTTTCGCAAACCAATTTGTCACAACTATCCAGTTTTCGACCTGCGATGTCTCCGCGCTCTTTGTCTCGTGGGCGCGAGCGCATGCGTTCTCTTACGCCTCGTCTGGAGCATTCCCGCTCTCCACCACCCTTGCACCGGCGATCTATATCACCGCGCCGCTCTCGGTCCCCCTCATACGATCGAAATGGAGGCCGCAGAGCAACTAGGAGCATATCGCGAAGCCCAAGTCCAGATGTGAGAAGCACAAAGGTATGAAATCTGCCGTTGAACCGCTATCTGGATCCTGCAATACGCTGTCGCGTGCTACGAATGAAATCGTTTCTAACATGGTACAGATTGTGGTTGAGAGACTCACCAAAAACATAAATGAGAATCACCTCAGAGAGCTGTTTGGGAGCTTTGGTGAGATTGTGGATATGGATATGCCCATGAACAGACAATGTAAGTTGCGTCTGCTCTCAATATGAACATTCTAACCAGCGCAGTTGGTACAAACCGTGGCACGGCTTATATTCTATACGAGGTTGAAGCCGACGCCGACCAGGCCATTGCCCATATGCATGAGGCGCAATTGGATGGCGCCGTCATAAGCGTGTCTATCGTCATTCCGAGACGCAAATTCTCACCGGCACCGCCACTGGCAAGACGAGGCGCAAATATCGATCCACGGGCACGAACAGACATTCGAGGCCCGCCACCAGCTCGACGTCGATCCCCAAACCGAAATTACAACAGAGGCGCTCCGTCGGATACTTATCGACCTCGGTCGCTGTCCAGATCGCGCTCGCCAAGGCCACGCAGGAGTCACTCAAGAACTTACTCATCCAGGTCTCGATCCCCGAGAAGGCGCGGTGGGAGGCGGGATAATGAAGGCCGAAATGGGGCTCGGAGGAGAAGTTCAAGTTACAGTAGCTACAGCAGCGATCGCAGTCGTAGTCGGAGCCGAGCCAAGCCAGACAGGGAAAGAAGGTAGAGATTGTTGGGAAGGGTAGAGTGTCATTTCACATAGCGAAGGAGTCATGGGTCAAATTATGGCAGTTTGGGAGGTATATGGTTTCAGTGGCACATGAGACGAATAATAGTTCGCTCTTGCGTGTTTTTCGTGTCGTGGTTAGATAGCTACTTCACCAAAAATTCAAGGAAGGTCCAATGGTCAACTGGCCATTCGTGCCTGCCGACTGATATGGCTTTTTGCAACTTTCAAGTTCACAACTTCTTCCCTTTTCTCCTGTCACTCTCCTACGTCTCCTTCATCATTCATTACGCAGCTCATATACCTAAGTAGCACACGCACAACTCTCCTCATTAACACATTATTATCTGTATCCTGCTCACATCACCATTGGCAGGTTGCAACTTTACTACTCGCTTCCTTAACAAACCAGGTCATAGACGAAGTGTCCTGCTCTCTCGCAGACTGAAGCATAGGTAATGCCAACTGTTAACATTTTCATCCACCCAAATCCTCTTTGGGTACGTCACGTTCCGAGTGCCAACCAGTCTACTGCAAAGGTAGATTCAAGAGGACCATGAAGCTAACATGCTACATAGGACAGCGACACAACGCTACCACATCTCACCTCTTCAGGAGAACAAAAAGCAGTATTCACTATATATATCATGGCAAGCAACGCCACGCCAAAGCCTGAAAGTGCAGCCGCATTCCCTTCCAAATTGTCCAGAAGCTCAACTGCAGCACCAGTACTAGTAACAGCACCTATGCCATCTCTCCCAGACGCCGTCGACGGTCTTCAAGAAACCCCTGTTACTCCAGTTATCACGGGAACTGAAGAGGGCAAGACTGCCGTAGCTGAGACATCTCGCCAGGTCCCTGAATCTTCAGAAAGAGAATCATCTCCTGTCGTTGCGGATGTTGAGGAGAACCCCCGTTCAATTGATCCGCTCGGGGAAGGTTATACACAGGAAGATTCCCCAACTTTGGCTACAGCCCCATCACATTAGGATTTGATTTCAGTGATCAAATAAGTATATTTCTTCAACTATGAGGCGGACAAATGCGTTGGTGTAGTTATATGTTTTCTGGTGTTTTGTCCGTGATGGTGAATTTCAATACTGGCTATTGACATAGCTTGACTAATCCTTCAGCCTGCCCATTCCCAGCCCGTCGAAGAGTGGGAGCAAGAAGGTCTCGACTCTTTCGTTGTCAACAAGATCCTTGTTGAACCTATCCAATGCAACCAATTGCTCTCCTCTATCCGATGAAAGCTCTGCAGTGGTGGCATGAGGGTTTGCGCTGCTCTTGTCAGCGACAACACCACGGCGAAGAACATTGTCTGCAATAATCGTGCCGCCAGTCCTGAGAAGGCGGACCTTGCTCGAAGATGTTGAAAGGGAAAGGACGAGAGAAAGATAATTGGGGTAAGATATCTTGTCTGCATCGATAAAGACCAGATCATACGGCTGGTCTATGGCCAAGGCCAGCTCGGGAATACTGGAAGTTGTTAGCCAAGGTGTTGTACATTTACAGATAACAATAACGAGAATAAAATGGTCACCTTTTGTTCGCATCGCCGACGATAACCTCAACATTCTTCACGCCATTCTTCTCGAAAGTCCCACGTGCAATTTGGGCATATTCCGGGTCAAACTCGAGGGTTGTGACGTGACCATCTGGGCCGACTGCTTCGGAAAAGCCAAGGGCAGAGTATCCGATGTAACAACCTATCTCAAGGACTGGTATAGATTAGTATTGTCATTATTTAGGCCGTACAATTAGAATACCAGCACCAAAGTCGGTTCCTGTGAGAGGAATACAAACTATGGCAATTCATGGAGTTGGTGGGACAGAGGGAGTGCCCAAAGTATAAGATGTGCAAGGTGGTACAGTATTGCACGACAGGATATATTAAACGTGCATACTTCTCTTCGCCCCGAGTGCCTTCGCATACCAGATGTGGAACTGGGTCTGCAAAGGCGAGATCATAAATCCAGCCTTTGCCTGGTCGGAACCCCATGCATGATGCTTCGTGATGTACTCGGGGAGCTTAGTGGAGTGTTCGAAGGCGTATTCGGTAACCTTCTCTGAGACTTGCTCATTTGGGTAGAGATGAGTGCCATTGTCCTTCATTGTAGCGTACGATGGTCCAAGATGGTAGATATAAACTAAGTATAGGTACTGTATAGATGCGGATAGATGCGGATAGATGTAGAATACTTTCCGGGTTGCTTGGATTAAATACGGGATTACTACGGTATTTATACATGGAGGACTGAAGTTCCCACTAAATCCTTACTCCACAGATATATCTCTATTTACATCAAACCCCTCCCTTACTGTGAACGTACGTACACTGATATGTATACTGGTATGTATTGTGCTGTGAATTTAGACTTCTGTACTGCATCACGTCTCAAACCCCCACCATGGCGTGACGTGGCCTGCTGTTGCCGCGCCGGACCGCGATATTGCCAGAAGGGGAAAGACCGCGTCTGTCGCCAAATAGCTCAACCACCGCCTAAAAGCGGCGACAGGTACAGGGGCCATCCATCGCCCTTGCATCTTTATTGTCACCCTTGCGGGGTACTCTACTCTATCACACCTAGCACTCTATCACACTTGGTATATTATCATACTTACCTTACAGTGTCATACTCACCTTACTGTAGTATAATCCTTACTTTGCAGTATCATACTTGCACTATCATACAGGTTGCACACAGTGTTCTATTGTACTCCAATACAGCGCAAACTGCCAACTCACAGTGCCCGCCGACTTGTACTGACTCCTCTCAGCCAATTTCTACGCTGGTTTCTACAGACACTGCTGGATCCGTCGCTCCTTACCTCGCGATACCCAAATAACTGCAGCAGAGCGCCAACATGACCACTAGGTACCGAGTTGAGTGTATGTTCTGGCTCCTCCCTCAGAGTGAAGATCACAGTGAGAGAGCACGTGAGTCGCTGGACGTGTGTGCTAAAGCCATTCAATCTTATAGATGCTCTCAAAACCCATAGAAGGGATCAGTTTATAGGTGAGATCAGGCCGTCACTATGCACCTTCTTTTATTTTTGGCAGTTCCGTATTACCCAGTGTCCATTATCCTTGGAATTTTCCGCATATGCTCCATCTCACAATGTCAATCCCCTACGAATGGCCCACGCTTACCTCTGACCAGAATGGATAAAGGGCCTTCTGGCCGTTCCATTCGTGCTGCACTCCCAGCCTACGGGTGTCTTCGAAGCACGAGGCACTGTGGCCGACATGGCTGCTGAAGCCTGTAGGCGTTATGCTGAGATTATGAAAGATGTCGAGGACATGATAGATGATCACAGTACGTCTCTATGCCCTTGTCATCCATCAACCCAACGTCCTGTCTTCGTGGGCTTATGCATCCAACCACTGTCCAGTCAACCACCAAGATGATGGCCTGCAACACCAATCAAAGCTCAAGCTCCTGGTTCCTAGCATTGGTAACTTTTTTACTCGACTCCCTCTCGCAGAGGCATTCAAATACCAGGATAGTCTACGATTCATCTCCTCGAGACGATTTGTACCTCCCTCCTTCAACGATATCCGCCTTATCTTAAATACCGCCCAGATTATGGGAGTTGCCGCAGCGGGGGCCCTGGATTTGGCTACCTTCGACGGTGATGTGACTCTATACGATGATGGAAAGAGCCTGGAACCAGATAACCCTGTCATAACACGAATCATAGGTTAGTCGGTCATATGGTTGCTTTATAGTTATATGGCCCTTGCAGTTGCTAAGTTTGGCATTTTAGACCTCATGAGCCGAAACACCAAGATTGGCATCGTTACGGCAGCTGGTTACACGGAAGCCGAACGCTACTTTGAACGCCTGTATGGTCTGCTTGAAGCCATCAGGGACTCTAAAGTGCTAACTATCGAACAAAAACATAATCTCATTGTCATGGGTAAGTTCTCGCTCTTTTTGTTTGGACCATCTAACGAGTCTAGGGGGCGAATCAAACTTCCTCTTCCAATATTCCATCTCTTCGCCTCACCTA
>JPJR01000080.1:0-17218 GCA_000750675.1 Pseudogymnoascus sp. VKM F-3808
AGTAGTAGGTAGTAATTTAGATATTTCTAAGTAGTAAGTAGTAATTTAGATATTTAGAAGTAGTAGGTAAGTACTAATTTAGATATTTTAAGGGGAGTAAATAGTTAGTCTAATACTAAGCTAGCTACTAAGGAGATAAAACACTTTTATAAGGAAATAAGCTAACTAATAAAGGAAATATAACAATTTAAACCTCCTCCTCTCTTTCCTTAATAGGAATAGTATTATAAGGCCAGGCCTTATACCTATAGGTATTATAATTAGTTATTTCCTTGCAATTATTATATCTTCTAGCTTGCTTCTTGGAAGCTCCTCTATATAGCCTTACAAGTTTAGGCCTACTATATAACTTGCGGCAAAATAGCTGCTGTTTTCGGCTGCTTTAGGTGCTGTTTTGTACATCGCAAGTTGCCAAAATGTCACGCTGCTCTAACAGCCGCGTGCCTAACAGCGAACCGACAAAACCAGGACTAGCAGACTACGAACACCGAACTAGTGCGAGCGAGGTTAAAGACAGGGAACAGCTTTTTCTCTTTGATGAAGCTATTCTAGCCATCAGAATATAGGGGGCTTCTAGACCCTTGTTACAAACGATAGCTTTCCTTACATATTCCTTTATCCACTATACTCAATTCTCTCCTACTGCTCCCATATCTCTTTCCTCTTCTACAATACAATTCAATAAGCAGCATCGTTAGCTCTCCACGAAGCCCCTCTAGCAGCAATGTGTTAGTCTCCGATAGTTGCTTCGATGTAAAGGAGGTAGAAGGTTGATTTGTAATTGGCAGCGATAAATTGAGGTTATACGCATTGCTCTATGTTTTAGATGGTCGGAGAGCAAAAGGCTTTCCCCGACTGGGAAGGGTGACATAATAGCTTAGTCATCATATCCACTAGTAAGATAGCCTCATCATAACTGGTGCTAGGAGCGCAGCTTCTTTGAAATATATCAATAGAGCCCCTGCCTAGGTTCGCAATACTATTGTTTGAGCAAGAGAAATCGAAACCTAAAGGATAAATGAATCTGTCTTAATCTGCTAATTAATACTGTTGATGTATGTATCCTATAATGTGTTGGGTTTGTTGTTTGTTCGATCATCATTCTAATGTGGAAGCAGCTACAGTTATCAACAAGCAAACAATCATAGATTGTCAGGTGTAATCATCCTTGTACAACAAAAGAGAGGAATCAATGCGAGACAAATAAGGATGACCTCTAAACTTTTGGGGGGGTGCGCCCAAGGGGTGTTTTCGCCACAAACTTTTGGAACACATCTAAGAAACTGGAGTTGTTCCAAAAAGACGCCAGACTTCTCGAAGTTGCTGATTATCCAGAGCCGTAATATGGGTTCTGTTAGTGGATCTCGAGCTCGAAATTTATCTGGCCCAACATCTTATAACTCAAGGAGCCCAGCAACTCTTAGTCAAGATGACGAAACCCGGGAAATATTTGACCGCTCAATTATTCTGTCTTGGAGTGAAGCGCAGAAGGAAGACAAAATTCCATGTATAGAATACATGAAGGACGACGTCAGTAGCCCGCTACAGAAGAAATACACCAAAACAGAGATCGCGTTACAGTTTGGGCTGCAAGGACGTGATTTACGAGATATTGACCTTGAAGTGGACAATATTTCCCATATACTCGTGCGTCCGTCTTCGATACTAGTGGCTCTATTTGATCTGCGCCTCTTAATTCAAGCAAGCGGGTTCCTGCTTATTGATACTGGTGAATTCCCGAGATCACATTTTAAAAGGACCTTTATATACGGTCTAGAGAAAAGGCTGTTCCTCAAAAACGAATCAGAGTTACCTTTCGAACTACGCGTCCTCGAATTGGCACTAATAGCGGTGACATCTGGTATCGAAGCAGATTTAGCTAGCCATAAAAAAAATCTCGAGGGTGACCTGCTAGCTTTGCATGTCGATGATGATCATGTACCAACAAAGCTCATCAGACTCACCGAGCAAAACCGAAAACTTGGCATGCTAGAGCAGAAGGCACAGATGATTCAAACCACAATCAATGACATCCTCGATGAGGATGAGGACTTAGCAGCTATGTATCTCACTGATACTCGAATTGGCAAACCGCATCTTGTCGCTAACCACCAAGAGGTCGAATATCTCTTAGAAACTTACTTTAAGAGAAGCCACTCGGTCGCCAACTCTGCAAGGACACTAGCAAATAGCATTCGCAAGACAGAAGAAACAGTCGGCGCTATGTTAGATGTGAAAAGAAATAAGATTATGATCTTTGAGGCAAGAGTGGCAGTTATAATGGTTGGCTTTGCGGCTGGCACATTTATTGCAGGCCTCTTTGGGATGAATCTTATTAATTATCTTGAAGAGACAACGTGGGGGTTTGCTTCCATAACCTCAGCGTCGGTAATTGCTATTACTTCGTATATCTTCTACCTCAGGCGGTTCATCAAAAGAATACAGAGGTTCCGACTTTAATCCCGAAGTTGAAAGAATAAAGAAGTGTCTACCTTTATTTTTAGCATCGTGGCAAGGCAAGGCAAGGGGCTTTCTGCAGCTAGGCACCCTAGCATCTACGAGATGCAAAGACTCATTCTTTATAAAGGAACAAGTGTTAGATTAATGGGGAAAAGAACGATGATGCTAAACATCAACCCTCACAGAGTGATGGTATTAATCGCAATAGGGAATGAATATAAACGATTTTGTATGAAGATCCGGTCTCAACTTCTCAACAAGCGGCACCGAGCCACAATTTAGAAGCAGAAATAGCATAAAATAGTCAACATTAATAATTAGCCACATGAATTTTGCCTACGTTAGAGGCACAAATTCTTGACCTACTATCCACATCTTCTTGATAGAGCGCGTTGCACGGATGTCCTTGGTAGGTCCTCTGCTTAGAGGACTAGATCAGCTCAGCGACTGGCTTCAATCACATCACGATCCCCTAGCGTAAAATACCTCGTAGGCAACTCTGTAGTCGCGCGCAATGCAGCTGTCGTCGAAAGCCCTACGATAACAAGAAGTTCCAACTCACAGCCGCATCCGCGGAACTAGACAGTAGCGTGTTTTCAGGCAGGAATGGGATCTAGTTATAGCTGCTTCCAGGCGCGGTAGCTAGTATACTCGTACTACGGATGTTAGTCACGCCCTGCTAGCTGCGGAGGGAGGTCAGAAGTGAGGGGCTAAGTGGTTATATCGAGCGCGATGTTGAAGCCGAAACGGGCCATTTAGGTGAGGTTCTCAGGGCCATGCAAGTGTATGCTTGAGGTTTGAAGCTAAATTGAACACTCAAGCATAAACCTAGGCAGGGACTCCTTCACCCATACTCAGTCCCAGTCCTAGTGCGCGCGTCATTGGGCAGCTAGATCCGCAATCTCCCTCGTAATCTTATATAAGCATCCCAATGCTGCAGCAATAAGTCCGATGCGGGTTGGTGCAGTTTCCTGATGCGGGCTTGCCGCGTGTTAGTTTACTAAGTATAATAATAATAAGGGGTCTCTAGTATAAGGTTAGTAATTTTAATAGGAAATATCTAGCAACTATAGGTATTCCTATAAGCTAATAGGGAATAACTAATATTAAAGAGCATTATAGGGTTAATTTAGTTATACCTATAGTAGATTAGATATTAGCTATATAGTTAGGAATAAGGGAATAAGGGAATAAGGAAATAGTAAGTAGTAGTTTAAATATTTTAACTTACCTAGCTATACAAATATTCCTAAAAATTAGGGCAGGTGCAAGTTCTAGCTATTAAGTTAATAGTAAACTTAGGCCCTATATTAGGTATTTAGACCTGATATATGCCATTTCTTAACTCAAAGACCCTAAACCTCTAAGACTTCTAGAGCCTCTCCTGGAAATTAGCCTTTGGAATATCTACAATTAGAAACCCTTTTTGAGGCCTTATTCTGTGATTATGGACTGTTTTCATGACAGAAGACTAAATAGTATCTATTATCTTAAGGGGCTATAAGGTCCTAATATTATACTAGGAGCTATTTAAAGACTTTATAATATTAGAGGTATCATGCCTATATCTACGCCAAGGATAGTAGTAGCTAGTCTATAGCTTAAATAGAATATCTAATAGATATCTGCTTGCTTTATAGCTAAGCTCTTCTATGATTTTCTATTACTCCTAATATAGTAAGTTAGTAGTAGATTAGATATTTAGGAAATAGTAGTAGTAATAGTAGAATAGATATTTAGGAAATAGTAGTAGTAGATTAGATATTAGGAAATAGTAATAGATTAGATATCAGGAAATAGCAGTAGAATAGATATTTAGGAAATAATAAGTAGTAGTAGATTAGATATTAGGAGATAGTAGTAGATTAGATATTAGGAAATAGCTATTACTTACTTTGAAAGTGGTCTTGTCTTTTGCTCTAGCTACTTTCCAGAACTGAGTTCTGTAAGAAAGGCCAAATTTGCTCTAAATATTGTCTACAATATGCTAATAGCAATGAGCCTAGCTCCTATTAGGGAAATAGGTATTAATAGCAGATGCAATACCCTTATCTCTATCGCTCATAAAGACTATTCTAGGCTGATTTGCCTATAAAAAATGGACTTTTATAAAGCCTAGGAACCAGGTCCACTATTCTATATTTTCTGTAGGAACTAGAGCCTAATAAGTAATTAGCAATAGATTACTATTAGCATTAATAGTAGTAGCTATTAATAGCATTATGTGAAATTTTAACTTGGTATATATAGTATTAAGAGCTACAAAGCTTTTATAGTAAGAGCTATCCTTAATTAGGCTTACTAGAGCAAATATAATAGCTTTAAACTTCTTATAGTTTAGATATTAGCTATTTATAATAATTTAGATATTTAGATATAGTAGCTACTTACTTAGCAATTAGACTATTAGTAGTTTAGATATTCTTTAGTTACTATATACAGTAGAACTTAATTTTAGAGTCTAAGGCTCAAATTCTCTGAATATACTCTAGAAATAAAGGAAAATAGTCTCTCCTATTAGAGAATTAGTAAATATAGCTAATATCCAAATTACTACTTACCTTCATTACCATCTATTTCTTCAAGAATAGCTTGGTGTACTCTATAGGCTTGTATATACCCTATTGAATTGAAGAATTATAATCTCTTAATACCTTAAACTTGACCTATTTGAATATTAGTAATAGTAATAGTAGTAATTTGGATATTTTAAAGTAGTAATAGGAATAAGAATAAGAGAAATAGTAGTAATTTAGATATTAACTTACTTGATAATAAGTTCCTATTATTAATAATAGCTGCCCTATAGTAAGTGCTCTAGTATATACTATATACTACTACAAGTAGATATAATATACTACTATAAGCCATATTGCTATAGTATATTATAAGGCTACAGGTATACTAAATTAGCACTATAACTACAAAAACACCTAAGGATATAGCACATAGAATCACTCTTATATACCTAGTATAAGAGCCCTAGGTCTAGGTAGTGTTAATTTATAGCTATTTTAGCCTCTGAAAGGCTCTAGAAGGTGTCCCCTAGCTTTAGCTCTGAGTTGGTGGCTATTTTGGTGGTAATTTGGATATTTCTAGTAGTAATTTGAATATTTCTAGTGGTAATTTGGATATTTTGGTAATTTAGATATTAACTACTTACTTAACTACTCACTATAAACACTATAGTGTTCATAGTGTAGTAGATAGGTAAGTAGGCTAGGAGGTAGGCTACTATAGTAGTATTAGGCAGTAAGGCAGCTATATAAGCTATAGAACTTTCAAAGGCAGTGAAGAGTGGCAGAAAAACTAGTTAGTTATATAATATAGTAGAATAATCTAAGGTATAAATTAGTAATTTTAAAATAGTTAGGTAGTAGATTAGTATTTGCTAAAGAAGGAAACTCTCTTCTTAATTATCAACTCTGTATTCAGCTCTATTAGCTCTTTTACTATGAAGTTCTTCGCAGCTTTTGTTCTCACTGCAGCTACAGTGGTGATAGCCACAGTTCCTAAATTAATAGTGTTACTTGGACTCTCTCTGTAGACTTAAATTAGGCATGGTAGCAAAGTTTAAAGGCACATAGAATGAGGCCAGACACTATTGGAATATTAGCCTGCTAGGTTGTTCAACAATGAAAGAACTAAAGATTATTTCTAATCCTTTAATTTTGAACCAATCATCTACTTTATTAGCAATTGGTATTCATTTGCCCTTAGAAAAAGACATAATGCAAAGTTGAAATCTTCAACTATCTAGGAACACGGACTCCCTCCCTAACGTCATGGCATAAATTATATACTGTGACTATTCTCTGTGTTGTATATCTAGAAGCAGCATAACTCCTCTTTAAGATACAAAGATTTGGATTGCTCTCTACCCAAGATTTTTTTTAATTCGTAGCTATTGTCATCTCCCTACGATATCCTATAACACGTTAGCTTATAACTAAGCGCTGAGTGGTAGTAGCCACATACTCGAGATTCCCTCAAACAGCATCACGATATTACTTCCTAATAAGGTTATAGCCACAACCTGACCGAATCCCCAATCCTGCTCTGTACTACCCTGAACTAGGTGGCTCTCGTTCATGGCACGCATCATAAATACAGAATACGTGTGTACAGGGTACTGTATGAGAGCGATGAGCAGCGCCACGGTTTGCTTAGCATCTGGATCTTCTGAAAATGTCGGGTCTAGTCGTAGCAGGGGAATCGCTTTATTGAGAAGTTCAAGGTATTCAGGACTCAAGTGTTGCCGGAGTCGTCTGTCTATTGCATCTGTCGCTGATAGGATGCGGTCTCTATAAGTCTTACTGTTAAAATCCATAATCTTACTGCTGTTGAGGCCGAGAGCTGCATAAAGCGACGAAATAACATAAAGACATGTTATGGAGATGTAGATATGGTCGACATAAGGGTGCTCATTGCCCGGGGCAGCTATACCGGACGTGATATAGCATTGGCCCGGTATGTCGTCGTTCCACGATCTTAGCCGTATGCCGAAGACGATCGTAAAGCCTAGATACAGGAGGGACCAGATAATCATTACAAGGTGTTTTATACCAAATGGGCCGTATGTTATAGCTATCGCTGCGCAATTTGAGATACTGAGATATCAGCCTGAGCACTATGACTTCGCTTTGGATTTGAATTTCACACTCAGCATAAATTTAAATATTGATGACCGAAGGTCGATATTGAAATAGACTTACGCAACAAAGCTAGCAGTGTCATAGATTATATGCATCTGGTATAGCGATATTGTACGGATCTGTACAAATGCAGCAATTAACAATGCAATACCTGCCTAGAGTGTCAGCTCTCCATTCGTCTCTATAAAAAGGCCATATAGTTACCCGACCAAGACTGCATATCGCTGCCAGCGACCAAAATCTCATTCACTAGCTTCTGTTTCCTGAGCCCCTTATCCGTCCTCTGGGAAGCTGAGCCTTTGATAATTTGTATCATAATTTGTACCACACGCCGGGCCGTGGTGTCAAGTCGGTTTAGCATCCCATGAGATTCTAGGATAACCTCGTCCTGCCATGTTCGGCCTACAAAAAGAGAGTAGATAGACAGAACAACAGAAATGGCACCTTGAATTGCGAAGGCAAGCAGGATCTGTGTTAGTTAGTTAGAATGCGGCTTGGATAATACGTCGGCGGTGGGTTAGCGTATATACTAACTCCTATGCCAGCAATGTCAGGATTAGCCTCGCCGATATCCTGGCACGCCATCTCGTTTTCCTGCACAGATACGGGGTGGTAACTGAGTAACCGCTCCAAATAATCTCTTGTACTTCTAGGGAGAAAAGGTCTTCGCCTCACCTCCGTCAATCTCGCCGGTGGCTAATCCTATGTACCCCAAGGCATCACACCGATAAATAGCCCCGCCGTTCATGCATGAGAACACTAGGGCGGCGTGAGTTTCGGGCAAATGAAGCTGCGGAAGATACCGTCTGAACCTAAAAAAGACTGCATCCATGCGAAGCAATTTATTGGGGTTTGATATATTCAATATATTCGATATAAATGTATAATTATTATTGTCTCCCTCGATGCTTCACACAGACTCCGCGAACAGTTTCGGGCAGCATGAGCACGCTGTTATTTCAACTGTGGGTATTTTTCCGCCAACAATTTTATATATGTTTTATATTTTATACTTGATATTAAAATATTAAAACATCAAACCTGAAATCTCCGAGCATATCCAGCTGCTCGTTGAGCGAGCTGTTCCTTACGCTGCTCTCGAGTCACATACTGCGTCCCAGCGGGAAGCACGTCGGCAAGCTGAGAAAGCTGAACCACCTCTGTGACGATGGCCACCCCATTATCCGTGTCCGACGAGTTTGTTGGCAAGCCCTGCCAGCGAACCATGATGGTTCCTTCGTGGAGTCCAGCGGTGTCAATCCAATTGCTGACCCCTGGATCTGTCAGGGAAACGACAAAAGTGTACGTTCCGTTTGCATTAGCGACAGACTGCTCGCTGTTGAGACTGAGCTGATATGCTCCTGGGTCGACGGTTACGAGCCAGGGGTCCGTGGCTGGAAAGACAAAGTAGTCGGCTTCTCCTACAGAGAGGGTGGCGACGATGGCCTCGCCGTCCTTCAAATTGAAATGGCCGAACGAACTTGCCTGGGTGGTGAGCGTGCCGAGGGTGCTCGACTGGCTAGGTTTTGATAGCTTGTTGACGGGGTTGATCATTGTCTTCAGTCCAAGGGCACCGACGCCGTAGTCAATAATGGACTCCTGGAGGTTCCACTGGGCCCCGTGAAAGATTGCCGTCTCGTCAACCGGTTTATGGCCCGTTGCGTCGTCCAAGAGTTCAATCGTAAGGTTATCCGGTGTCTGGACTGGCCATTTACCCAAGTTATTGCGAACGAAAAGTTGCTTTGCTAGCAAGGTAGATTTGATGTGATTTGCTTGGCCCTCACCAGACGAGCTGTCAATAGTAATCGTATAGGAGCCATCTTTGTCTATGACAAGGTCATCACCAGCCAGGCTTGCTACCGTATTTTGAGAATTCGGGTCGCTGATAAGTGAGAACGTGACATCCGTCGGTCCCTCCGAGTGACGGTATCCTCTTAGAACATAACGAAGTTTGCTGCTGATTGGAATCGTTCTATATATGCAATCCGGATTATCGTACGAATACCGTCCGCCGGGTACGTCTAGTCCAAACCAATTGCGAGGACCGGCATCCACCCAATAAATCTTTGGATAGTAAGGATCATTATTCACTGCCTTTTGAATAGAACTAAATGCCAGCTCGTCAATGGCAGCATCGAGTCTCGAGCTGGCTTCTTGGCTTATGGGAAGTCCATGTGCCGTCTGGAAGGTGGCTTTAGCCTCTGCTTTAAGAATTGCAAAGTCATGGTCTTCATTTATCTTTATGGAGAGCGCATCGAGGTCTCGTTGGTCTAATGTTGCTAGAGGATTTCCCCCACTGTTTGATGCTACGGCGATTGTGGCGGCGGTAACGGCCCCGAGCGTTTGAGAGAGGGGAAAGAACTTCATCGTGTGTGAATCAACGGCAATAACGACTGATAGGGTGAAGCAAATACAATATCACCAAGGAAATAAATAAATAATCAGGCTTAGAACTATATATATGCATTTATAAATAAAAAAAGGAAATAAACTTGCGAACGAATAGGTTACTATATGATTGTGCAAGTTGATTGATGCATCGCGCAATAAACACATGCTAACCCGCCCGGCCGGTTCCGAAAATGATTTGCCCTGCATGACCATGCAGAACTATGGATTCGGACCTGCCCAAAGGGTTGAAGTGGAACGAACTATGCATAATAGTTAGTGTTTATAGTAAGCTTTTTCTTGATCGACCCGCGTCAATCACCAACCCGGGTCACACGCGTGTCATTTCGTACAAAAAGAACTGCTCGGATTTTCGTATTTCGCAAGCCAATGATCTACAAGCATCTGTGTTGTAAGTTAATTCACATTTGAAATCAGTTCTCTAGGCATAGTCTATTCAAGTGTCATTCCGGTGTGTAAAATCCTCAACTCTCATGTATTTTGTTTGGGGGTATATAAAAAGCATCTAAAAAGCTGCGTGGTATAATCAACAAGAGGAAGCGGAGGCGTCTGCCAAAGTCTACCGCATGGGGACAAAATGTCCCCTTAAAAAAATCCCATCCAGAAGCAATGCCACAGTTTGTTAACCACCGACCATTTCGTATCTACATGCCCATAGACATAAGGTCAAATTTACACGTATATAAAACAAGGCGCCCGCAAACCAATGCAAAAAACAGGATGATAAATAACAAAGGCTGAACCATCCTCCTCACCATATGTACGTATATGTATAGTTGAAATCAAGCATTGTTAGTGCTGATCAGCTGAATGCAATTCGTCAACAGGTTCGCCGCTTCGTGAAGAAGCTCCCAGCGCGTCTTCTCAAACGTGTGTCGGAGCACCATAAGCATGCCGGTGCAACCATTGAGGTTGCTGACGGACTTGAGCTCTTCGGGGGACTTGACGTTGCTCAGTCTCCTGAGGTACACGCGCATGTCGTAGACTTGATCTTGGAACGCGCCTGCGGATGGAATCTCTTCGTGCGTGGGACCCTCCAAGGCGAATGCATAACACCAGACTATCAGAGCAGCAAAGTAAAGGACCCATGAGCGATTCATCAGGACATCATCGCGGGCTGAATAGTCGAAATCGGCGTCGGCCTGATCATACATTTGCATACCAGACGACGTGTCTTCCGGTAACAATACTGTGCATAAGAAACGGATTGCATAGTACGTAGCGTCTCGAGCCTTGGCCGTTGGAGCCCAGATGTCTCTCATTTTGCGCTGTGTAGAGTTGAGATCTTGGGTGCCAATGGTGCGGCCGAGTAGTCGCTTTGCTCGTGCAAATATTTGACAGTCGACAATGTCAACATGCATGGCCATATGTGCCAGATGATGAAGCACCGTTCTACTTTCGAAGACGGTATCTTCATCTTGCTTGCTGGAGTACGTATATGGGGCGGAATTCGTTTCCGTATTGTGAGCCAATGACCTGTCGAAATCTTGCTTCCACAGATCAAATGCTCGCGTCAGAGAGCCCCTCCACTTATCACGTCCTCCGAGCACTTGGGACACCCCTAGCGAATTGACTTGAAGGTCTCTCTGGTTCATATGCCAGCTCACGCTCAGCAATCCCGCCATTAAAATGCTTCGTCCAAAAGCATTTGTTCGTACTTCTTGTGCGTTCAATGTCCTCTTCAGACCCTCGAGGAACGATACAGGCTTGACGCCATTGGCATGGAGACTTGCTTCGATTCTGCCGACTTCAGCGCTATTCGTTGCTGACCAGAGTGCCTCGTCGCATGGCAGCGGGAGTCGCATTTCATGGGCAACCATGACCGTTGAATGCCCAAACATAGTAGCATGTACAGAGTCGATCACGAAAGCTGCAAAAGCTGCTCGGCGGGTCGCTTCGTTGGTGATCCAGTGGTTCCACCATTCATCAGGTGTATTTGCCCCTGAAGCCGACGATTGCTTGGAGTCATTGGGCCCCTGCTTCTCATCTCTCACGCTTGGCGGAGAATCTAATGCAGACCTTCCGATCAACGAACTGCCTCTCCGCATCAACGTGATGGTGGTTGCATGGTGTATATGCGCACGCTCATGGAGCGCTCGGGTAGAGTACATCTTCTCATATATCTCGAGGAGAAGTAGTGCTTGGAATACCCACAATTTCGCGGGGGGCCGGAAGTGGACATCGCTAAATATCTCCCATCTCAAGTGCCAGGCAAGGAAGTTTGCAAGCTCAGCGCCCGACTGGGTGATATGGTACCCGTGCATCTTATCAAGGCAAGACGCGCCGATGGCCATCATTGCAATGAGAAGAAGGTTTGGAGTCTTCTCAGGAGAAAATGTGGGTTTATGCACTGTATATAATTAGCAAAGGCTTCGTTCGTGGAAGTGAAGAACGGGCCATTGAAGAGACTTGCTCGCTCTTCAATGCCCTGTTCTCAGATTGGGCGACACTCACAGATTGGCAGCTGAGGGTGGAAATGCCACCAGAAGCTCCCTATATAGGTTTGCATCATCTTCCTACTCATCATATGAGAGTCGTTGCTGCGGTCGCCGTCAAGTAACGCCTCCTTTTGCTTTGCAACTGGTGCGTGGTCTGTCTCGTTGAACCTCTCTTTGATCAGGTCGATAATCTCTTGGCTCTTGTCTTCTGACAATATCATTTCTGGAGTTGACGTGTCTAGAAGACTTGTGACTGCCATTGGATGCTGTGGGTTTTGCGGAAAGTACCCGCCGAGGTTTATCTCGTTTGCAAAGTACGGCTGATATTGGTTCTGGGCATCGGGATAACTGGGATCGGGTGTTAGAGATTGTCAAAACGAAGTACAGTGACTTCTTAATAAATAGGAGATCAACTTACTTGGAATAACCGTGCGTCCCAAGTGCCGGGTTTGACATTGGAGATGAATTGTCAAGGTGCTGTCCACTAAATAGGAAGGCAACGAAGTCATCCGGAATTGCAAAAGGAGACCTGTTATAACCTTCTCCGCCAAACACGGGCATAGTGTTTACTGCAGCCATTTGATCCAGAAGCATCATATCGGGCCCCGATTGCTGTGGATGGCTAGTATCACGGCTTTGGTAATCGATCGACATCGAAGTTTGTGGTGGCGATATAACATATGAGGATTCGGTATCCCGTGATGTCGTCGTTGACGCTGGCGCAGCCACAGGTGAGAATCCAGGCGGCGGCAAAGAGAACGGAGTAAAGTTTTGGGCGTTGACATATGGCTGTTGCATTGGCACCTGCATCCCATTGTTGTTATGATTGTTCATGTATGATTGCTGCCGTTGGTTGGGTGAGAGGGCATCGAAAGCGGGGTTCGTTGAATGCTGGGATGATCTCCCGTACATAGTAGTATCTTGGATGTTGCCATCCGCTCCACCGATGCGCCCCGACTGGGTTGTATTTGACTGCATTGAGCCTGCATTGAGACCATGATTGGATTGGATGCTGTTATCGCTGTTGGAACGCTTGTAAGGGCTGCCCGCTGGAGCATAAGCATTGTTGGTATCGGCAGTAGTTGATATTGACCCTGAGCGGGCATAACCTGACGTTGCATGGGCACCAACGGGGGAGAATGGGCCTGGTGCAGATTCTGCAGGAGACTGATACTGCACCTGTGTAGTCCGCGGTTTAAAGCCGCTGCTACCGGGCCGCCCTACTTCAGGGGACATGGAACCTTTGAAAGTCATATTGGTGTTGTTGCTGGTTATTGGTGAAACATTGCTCAGCATGGCATCCTTTCTTTGCAGCTGCGAGCCTTTAGCGGTATGGCGTTCTTTGTGGCGGTTGCATAGATCCTGGCGGACAAACGTGCGGTCACAGTCCGGAAAATCACAGCTATATATCTGCTTTGGGGTATGGTTCAGTTGGTGACGATAGCTGAGATCATGACCAGTTAGCAAAGAACGTAGAAACCGTGTACTGTTCGCCAAGGGATGTCAACTTACAGATGTTCTGCTCTGGAATAGCTTTTACCGCATCCACCTTGAGGGCATTCAAATTTCTTGTCAAGCCCTTTTCGACTTCTTCGTCTCTTTCTGGCACCTTCAGGCCCATCCATTCCATCCCCGCCAGACGACTGTCCTTCGTCGCCATCAGCCCCCGAACCGTATCCATTACTATCTTTCGACGTAATCTGAGTCCGGCTTCGCCGCCTTCCCCTCGGCTTTTCACCTTCCGTCTTTATCTTCGGGAGCACCGGTGGGGACTCCAGTGGTATATCCATTATCGCGGCCGACTGGGTCACGTTTGCGGGATGGATCTGGACCGGTTGGGCAACAATCGAAGTCATCCTCTGTGTCGCTAGGACGGGTTTTCAAAATGATCACAAGTGATAATAACTCTTTCGCTTCGTATATGGAAAAAGAAGGGTCCTGGGATAAGGGTCCTTTATCCAAAAAGAGGCCAGTAAATTTTGTCGTTGGGCGACAAAAATTATCCGCAAGCTACATTTACTGTCCCTCGTCAGCTCTGCCGAAGTACGCCAAGTTATTCAACACGGTGGCGGAGAGAAAAACAGTGTATAATGTGCAACTAAACATTTGTGATTATCCAAATGATGGAAGTCAAAACGGTGTTAAGGCACGCGACCAACGGGGCAACGTCCGTTGCTCGCTAGAGACAGGACAGACCGAATCGCTTTTTGGCCATGAAACAAATTATCGGGCCGTCGCAAAAGAGTATTCTTGGTGCATATGAAGTTTGGTTGGTTTAAGAACTCGCAAACAGATGAAATATATTTACCCAAATAAGAAACTAGCCGAACTCACAGCGAAGGCAGACAAGTCAACGCTAGATCTGATAGAGCTGGCAGCGCGATAGGTGTGCGCTTGAGCGACCGCGACGTCGGCTCAGCAGATCAGATGCTGCATTTCATCCAAAGTTGTATCCGCTTTCAAAAGTTGAGAGGTGCTTTTCACACACGGGAGAAAGTTATCAGGTCGAGTATCGGAGGTGGAGGCGCGGGGAAGTGTCGCGCGGGACGTTACAGGCCGGAGAATTTCCGGAAGAGCTATGGATCTCCGCCTAAACACTAATCAGCATGATTGAGGAAGAAGGTGTATGATACGGGATGGTACGGACCTGGTGCGCCAGCAGTAATCGATGGGGATCGCTGTTCTAGATGCCTCTTATCGTTGACGGGACGGATGGTGGGGATTTCGAGCAGCAGGTAGCAGCGGGCGGTGGATCGAATTGTCGATGCTACTGATGCGTGGAGCGGCGACTTCGGGTAGCGCCCAGAGTATATACCGACGTCCCGAGTACTATGAAGAGTACTGAAGACGATAGATGGACCTGGAAGAAGGCAAAGTATTAAATAAGATATACTAACGGTGACAAGGAAGAGGTCGCGTGTCGACGGCAGCAAGGAAGCTAAGGGCGCCGGGCAAGTAGATCAGACGGAAAGGGCGATTTATTGTGAGGGGCGGCAGCGGGCGCAAGAGCACAGCATTAGTGAGACGATGCGTGTCCGGGTCCGGCGAGCTGTGGCTTCGCGATGAGACGAAGTAGCTAGGCTCTGATCACACAGACGGAAGGGAGATAGGAATGGTATGGGGAAGATGGAGATGAGAGAAGGGGAGGATGGAGAATGATGTGAATATGGATTGAGGGATTGGGAGCGGGGGGTGGGGAATGGAGGGAGTGGAGGGAAGTCTAACAAAAACGCAGGTGGGGACTATCTTGATGATATTTAGGCGTCCCCGTCGTCCCGCGTGTCAACATCCACATCCACATCGACCGCATGCTACTAGTATTTCCAGGCAAAGCCAAGGGAGGGCAGGGCGCAAGAGGGGACATCTTTTTCCCAGCTTAGGAATAATAATAGCGCCTCTAGTATTGGCAGTGTTTCCAGAGTGGTAGTAGTAGCAGTAATCTAGTAGTAGTGTACTTTGAGTAGAGTACTCTAAGTAGTAGTACTGGCTCTAGAGTACTGTAGTAGTGGATTATTGGCAGTCTTCAGTCTTTTAAAACTGGGGGGGAGTCGTATTTGGGGGTTAGGAAATCGTAGCCCCATGTATCCCAAGTATCCCAAGAGTCCCAAGCAAGAGTAGTGGTACATACAAAAAGCGGTACATACAAAATGTATGTGGTGCAGCCACTACGGAGAAGTACTTTACCGCAGCTACTAACTTGGTTTGGTTTGATGGAGGTGGGTGGAGGTGGGTGGAGGTGGGTGGAGGTTGCTGGTGGTGGGGGGGCAAAAGGGAAAGGGAAGGGAGGAAGGGAGGAAGGGAGGAGGAGTGGCAGGAATGGCAGGGGTTGAGGAGGACGATGTGCAGTAGTAGAGGGTTGTGGCTTGGGCTTGAGGATATTGAAGAAGCGAGCGAGAGAGCGAAGAGAGCGGAGAGCGGAGACGCAAGCTCTTCGACAAGCAAAATATCCCCTAGTAAAACTCCCCTAGTGCTGTCCTGCAGGTGTTTAGCAGAATGGGGCCGGTTATGTACTGCTACTATAGTATAGCAAGAGCGGGAGTGTAACTCGGTGCATGATGCTCTCATACGATACTCGTACTACTATCCTGTAGTGTACAGCAGTCAGTACTTGCAGATATGTACTGTACCATGTACTATTATATTGTTGGACCCAAAACTTCATTCCCTCGCTCACTCACTCGCTCGTCTGTTGTCTCTGTTGTCTCTCTGGACCCCTCGGTCTCAGCCGAGAATGTCAACGGACCACAGCAAGGCGCCGCGGGGAATCAGCGCCCGTACCGAAGTGGGAATTATTGGTGATCCTCTCAGTGGAGATGTGTTGGAGATGTGTTGGAGATGTGCTGGAGATGTGTTGGTGGCGGGACATACCGTACTATAGTACTCGCCGAGGGATTCAGGCCAGGCACAGAGCCGGCGGCTGTGAGATTCACTCTGCTCTCCCATATGTTCTGCCATACTACTGTGCATGATCAGGGTGTAGGTTGGTGATACTAGCACATTATAGTCGAGTACTCACTCTACTTTCTATGCAATTTGCGGCATCGGCCGCACACCCCAACAGGTACGTCAGTACAGTACAGTATATTTTGATATACCGTACGCACTACGCACGTACTGCACGGTAATAAATATAAAATCACCGATGTATTATCGTAGGTTAGTAGGTTACTGTGCTCTCACTCACCAACACACCCATTTCTCTTGGGCGTTGTCGCAAAAAACCGCAGGGAAGAAAGGGGTGTTCACAAATGGCACTGCTTCGTTTTTATTGGTTGAAATCAACAGGGAAACCTGGAGAATGTGGAGATGTATTTTATACATGCATTTTGTATATTTTGTACATGCTTTAGTGGCTCATTTGTGTGCTTTTGGTCCGCTCAGACCAGTCCACTCCACTCCACTCCTATGTACCCCAGTACAGTGCCTTGCATACCACTATGCTTGTCTCAGACTAGTTATTTCTTACGCCCCCGGCCAAACTCATCCCCGCCTCCGCTCCGTCCATACTATGTATGTCGGCGGCAACATCGGCTTAAGTACACTTTTGGTCTTTTGGTCCCCTTCCCACTCCTTCTCTCCTTCTTGGGCTCTGGGCGGCCTGTGGTTATTAACTTGCTTTATTAATGCCTCGCCGACACCAACCCCCTCAGTAATCCTTTTTACTCCTGCTCCTACTCGACCGTGTAAACATGGTCTGGCACTGATATGTCTCTTGGCACATAACACAGAGCGGAGACTCTTCCGGCTCCCCCAACC